>MKEJ01061586.1:0-12500 GCA_001753735.1 Embelia ribes
TATCATATGGTTTCTTCTTTCTTTTTTTGTATCTGATTCCGATGCACTTTCTGCCTCAACTTCAAATTCTTCACCTTCTTCCTCGCACTAGCTTGAACAGTGCTTTACGAAAGAAGTTTACGCCTGAGAGATAGAACCTGGTTGGGAAATAGCTTTCTCACCTCCGGAATAACTAAACCCAAAACCAGGTGCTTGACTTCTCCAATCACATGTCTTAAAAAGCATATGAAAATGGAACCTGTTTGCCCAACAAAACCTTCTCCCCTTAAGGGAAGTAAGGTAATTTGGTTTCTAGTTCGACTAGTTAGCCTGCGAGTAGGAATTCTTCTTCTCCGAAGAGTTCTTTTTCTAGTTACCTAATTCCGATTCCGAACTCAGAAACCTTCTCTTAAACCATTTGTTTGCTATCCCGTGCAATCCTAACATACTAAGATGCGATCGCGGATGGATTATGTGGTAACTAGGAGCTGAGCCCCTGGGGTGGGGGAAGGTGCTCTTTATGATTACTTAAAATTAAAGGTTGCTTACCCTAAAAGGTTAGGGAATGACTAAAGAAGAACTACATGAATAGGTAAACTCTCTCTTTCTATTCGTTTATTATTTTTTGTTTATTAGGCTTTTCGTGCTGGCTAAGATTGATAATACGACTCAAACTCCTAAGCCAACATATTCTAATTGATTGGCTTTCTGGGTCAGGGTGCGATTTCTTACTTTACCCTAGGACTTTCTCGATGTTGGAGCTGCGGAGATCCCCCGCCTCGTTCGGTCAAGCTGCTCCTCTCTCTACCCTTGAAGCTTGCTCTTCGACCCGTACCGTAGCCTGTACACTCGACTATTCTCCCGATTCCACTCCCTCTGTTTATGCTGGGAAAAGGACTGCGAGAGTGAGGGCTTTGTCTCTTTCTGTTTGTGCCAGCTGGCTTTGACCGAATTTTATGACTCCCGGTAATCGAATGGGTGGTAGTTGGGTTAGCTTTGGCTAAACTTTTTGTCTATGAGCTGTTTTGACTGCTTTCTTCCCGGACTCGGATATGAAGAAGCCTGAGTTCCATCGGGTTCACTCATTGCCTCAGCCCTTCAAGGTGCACAACCACCATACCTGATTGCTTTGATCGAAGCTTAAACTGGGCCAGTGCTATCAGAGTGCTTTACTTCAGGTCGAGCAGTTCCACTCCTCCCTCCCAGTCAGAGTGTGAACTCCTGCCTTTCTCTAGAGTAGTCTAGTCCTTGTTTTTGCTAACGAATGCGGCTGGCTAGTCAAAGCGGAATCAGGGGAACCGCTTTAACACAATCAAGTCTGGTCAAAAGAAAGCTCTTTCAAGTTAGCCTTTTCTGGCAACTTAAATCAATATTGTATAAAAGATAGGTGAATCTGCTTTTCTTTTCCTTCAAGTGCGGGGACAAATCCCTTAATTCTTTGATCTCGACCGACTAAATCAATCAATAGCAGAAGTGTTTTTCTTTTCGATTGAGCTTCTCTTGGCCCTTGGCCTTTGATGAAGATGAACTGATATACTGGCATTCTCTTCCAACTCCGTATCCTAACTCACGGCAAACTCTCTCTAGACGGCAAAGTGAAAAGTGGAATTGATCTGCACATCCCTCTATTCCAATAGAAAACGTTAGCTTTCATCCATAAGATCGGGGTATCACTACCAGTAGGGGCCTGCTTCCCTAATAGACTTTGAAACCTCGCCTTCCCTTTCGATGTTCGATCCCGGATACCATGACTTGCCTTCAAACGGGCTTCACTTTCAAAGGAGAGTAACCAATCTGCGGACAGCAAGGTCAATGAATAAAAAATTGCCGGGGTCTGAGTCCTGTCTTGTCCTTGAGTCCTTTCTATGCCTCTCATGTCCTTCTTTCCTTCGCTTGGGACTCACCAGCACACTCCTTGCAGCTTTCGTGCTTGATGGCTTCTGATGAACCAATGATAGAGATCCTTAGCTTCCCTAACAGCTACTCTTCAATCCGTCCCTGAGCTTCTACTGGATGTCATACAGGGCATTCAGTCTTCAGGTTCAGAATGCAATGTGTCGAAAGAAGACCTTCGCCCGGATAGCCTCTTCTCGGTACTCAACTGTTGGGTTTTTTGGTTCCTGCCTGAGCAGTTGTTCAAAAGAGAGATGGTAAAATCTTTTATATTAAAGTAATGTTCCAAGGCGAAGAACTAATATATATAGTCATATTGGCCTCTCGCACAGCCAGACTTTGAGTTTGCTTTATTGATTCATGGAATAGAGGTTCTCTCCCTGACTAAATTTCTTTTAAGTTTAAGAAGGACAGCTATTTCCTGCCTGTTTCTTGGCCACAACCACAGCTACGGCTAGTAGTATTCATAGGATCCTTTGATCGCATTCTTTGCCGCTGAAGAGTCTGATTCATTTCCTATCCTTCTTGGGAAAGCAGTGGAACTAATAGCTGGCCTAGCGGGCACTTTATGCTAATCAAACTAGAAGTGAAAGTCAAGTTCTTTGAGTTGAATAGACGATGACTGGACACAACGGAACTCTTCCTCTCTCTCTAATAGGGGACGAGGTCACTGACTCAATTAAATTTCTTTAAAGGAGAGCGAGACTCCGATAGCTGAAGAGCGGTCCTTTTTATCTCTAACTCGAATGTTCGAGCTAATGTAACGGCTGTTTCCGGTAATTGGAGTTGCCTTGATATCAGAAAGGTGTTCAGTTCAGAAGGTGCGAAAGAATGGCTATTTTCTTGCTCGTGTCTTGGCCACAGCTACTGCTATTGCTCGTAGTCATAGGAAGAGCTCATAATCTAGGAATTGCTAGCCCGAATCTACTTTTCTCTCCCTTTTTTTCTGTCTGTGGGACTGGCTAACCAATGAGAGAGACCTGGTTCAAACTCAAGCTTGCCATTCAGAGAAGTTTTTCGTGTCCCGTGCATTCCAACATTTTTCGATCAATAATCCCCCTTATTCTGTCCACCGTGAAATATAGCTTGATAGTAGTCGAACCTGGTTCACCTCTTTTACATCTTCGATCAAGGAAGTCGAAAATCAATTGATAGAAATTGCTTCAAACAAGATATGGAAGGTCTAATTGCAGTCTTTCTATTCTTACCGGTATTATAATAAGATCCGTTTCTCTTCATCAAAGAACAAGAATGGTATCCCAACGGCTGACAAGAAAGCATCCCAACTGTAACTGTTCTGTTATTGTTAAAAATCCATTGAGATATAAAAAGTGTGCAGTGAGGGATCATCTAGTCTGGTAGCCTGTATTGGAAATAGCGTAAGAAAAGAATCTTACGCCTAAAAATCCCATGTCTTTCTTGGTTAGACCAACCAGCGATTTCCGTCTTCCTAAATTGGGAGAGCAAGAATCAGTCTCTCGATTTTCTCTTTCGGGAGCGGAGCTGTCAAAGAATGAACCAAACAAAATGATTTTTCTAGAATGGATATTCCTCACAATGGCTCCTTGTGATGCAGCAGAACCATGGCAATTAGGATTTCAAGACGCAGCAACACCTATGATGCAAGGAATAATAGACTTACATCACGATATCTTTTTCTTCCTCATTCTTATTTTGGTTTTCGTATCACGGATCTTGGTTCGCGCTTTATGGCATTTTCACTATAAAAAAAATCCAATCCCGCAAAGGATTGTTCATGGAACTACTATCGAGATTATTCGGACCATCTTTCCTAGTATCATCCCGATGTTCATTGCTATACCATCATTTGCTCTGTTATACTCAATGGACGAGGTAGTCGTAGATCCAGCCATTACTATCAAAGCTATTGGACATCAATGGTATCGGAGTGCGCCTCTTCACGAGGGTGAAACAAGTGCAACGAAATGCCTTAAAGTGGAATATGGTTCGCGAAGCATCTGGCTTACCGGTAATCTCCCATTCCTGCCGTCGAGAGACTAGAATAACTATAGCATGCCAGAAACGGGGAGTTGAGGTGGTTAGACCTATACCCCGAAATGCTCCCAGGAGCCTATGGTTCTATTCTTGTTGTTGCTGGAGGTACCCATCCCTCTTCTCGGTGTGGAGCGATATACGAGAAATAGATGCTCAGCCTGCAATGTCCGATAACGGCGCTGAAGTAGTAAATCTATCGGCACCATAGCAGTGGCATACAACTTTGGACCTAACGGCCGGCCCAGTAACCTTTCGGAATGGGGGATCCCCGTTGGCAACAACCACGGTAGTAGTTGCGGAACTACTGGGCCGGGAGAGGACAACCTCTTGTTCCTGCTCCTCTTTCTTCGCTTCGGGGACGGAGGTCCTACGGTAGGTAACAGCAGGCACAAGCAACTTGACCGAAGGGGACCAGCGCTTCTACTCCTCCACCGAGGAGCCGTTCGCAGCGAGAAGCAAGGGATGTCGTGAACGGTGGGGGGTCGAATTGACCTATTCATAGAGTGATCCTATGATCGATACAGGATATATACTATCTCTTTCTTTATTCTATTCTTTTTCTGAAAAAAAAAAGGGGGGGGACTCAACTTCTCAGCTAGAGTTGGGGGTGGGACCTGTTGGCATAATGCACGCTGGAACGTGGGAATTCGAGGTCTCATGAACTAAAAAACCACTTTTTTTTGTGGACAAACGATATCCGGTCAGGCCTATGGATGGATCCTTTTAGATCTACGGGCTGGCCGGCCCTGGCCGTTCACATAAGCATAGGGAATCTATACTCGAGTGTTCAACCGGGCCCCTGACAGGATAGGTGAGGAATCACTCTGGATCTGATCCATTGGGGCCTACAACTTCGCCGAGCCGACTAGCATCCCTTTCGCTTATCGAACAAAGAAGACTATTATAGGATAAAATTAGCTTTCCGTGGTAAACAGGTCGTCCCATACCAACTACTTGTCTTATATGTGTGGAACCAGGTCTTTTTCGATTCCAGCCTCCCCCTCGAATACATAGGGTAGGTAGGTATGGGTGAAAAAGGGTCGCCTGTTGCCAATAAACTTTCCCCGGCCTTCGATTCCCCTTACTCATAAAGGGTCTTACGGTCGGGAGAACTACCTAAAAGAAAAATAGTGCTCTTTCTAAGAGTAGGCGTGGAGAGCTTTTTGCGGGGAAACTTGCAAGTACAGTTTGGGGGGAGGCAGGCGTCGACCCAACCTTATGAGTATTCGGACTATAACAGTTCCGATGAACAGTCACTCACTTTTGACAGTTATACGATTCCAGAAGATGATCCAGAATTGGGTCAATCACGTTTATTAGAGGTGGACAATAGAGTGGTTGTACCAGCTAAAACTCATCTACGTTTTCTTGTAACATCTGCTGATGTACCTCATAGTTGGGCTGTACCTTCCTCAGGTGTCAAATGTGATGCTGTACCTGGTCGTTTAAATCAGATCTCTATTTTGGTACAACGCGAAGGAGTTTACTATGGTCAGTGCAGTGAGATTTGTGGAACTAATCATGCCTTTATGCGTGCGCCCGGAAACATAGGCCGACTGCTGAGCCCACTCTGGCTCAGCCGCACCACCCAGGGTGCGAGCCACCCGAGAAGCAAGCTATTACAGCGAGCGGCTGGAGCAGTAGGGAGCCGAGGAGCAAGGCAGTAGATAAGATAGAAGAAGGGGCCTGGCTCCCGGTGGAGCGGAGAAGACGGTTAGGATAACGAACTTGAAACGCGGAGCCCGAGCGGCCGGCGAGCGAGTGGTTAGTGGCCAATAGCGCCCTAGTTGATGGCATTCCTCTCTGCGGCTGGCACTCGAGGAACCACGGGGCACTCCATACAGAGCAAGCAAGTCTTAGGGAGGAGACGCCCGCGCAAGGACCTCCATTCTCATTAGGAGGTCGAACCAAGGACCTATGGAAGTCGGGGCTACCCCGTCCCCATGGGCAACGCAATAGTGTCCTGAGGGAGGAGTTTAGAGGCCTTATAGTAGCACGGACTTCTTTTTCTTTCTAGGTCATGCGAAGGGGGCCAGTCCAAGATCGTACTGTTCCTCTACAAAGACAACAGACGCTCTCAACGGCTAGGCATCACTCTCTTTCTGAGTTATTCCAGCTTCTTCATGATTTCGTGCCGCGATGAACAAACAAAACAAAAAAAAGAGAGGGCCATTTCAGCGGAAGGAGAAGGACCTGCAACGGCAGAGACTACTAACCCTCTTCGTCTTCCTAGCCTTCTCTTACGAGTCCGGGAAACTGGCTAGCCTCAATATGAGGGATCCCTCAAAATAGAGAAGGGCGGGCAGGACTTCCGCAAGAACCTCCCCCCTCTTCCCGGTCAAGATGGATGGGAAGGAGCTATGAAGCAACCCAACTTCGTTATTAGAGAAAGGGATTTGGGCTTTTTCAGCTTGCTGCTCGCTTTCTCGCTTCCGAGAGGCGAAGGGATTGGATTTTACCTATGATCAGATCAGTGGGCAACCATAGTTTACTTTTTTCGTGGTGTTGTTGACGTTGTTGAAAGCGAATTTTTTAGTAGCCTCGCTTTTCGGAGCTGCTCCCAGCTCACACTATGGTAGAGGAGGTGCCGTGAAGATCTAGGAGTGTGAGCAGTACGAGCTGAAAGGCTCCCATACTGTTTGGAGGGCAGGGGGCATAGATGCCAAACAAACCTGACCCCTATCTATCGTCGTAGAAGCTGTTCCTAGGAAAGATTATGGTTCTCGGGTATCTAATACATTAATCCCCCAAACCGGGGAAGATTGTTCCATTATTATTCCATCTCCAAACGAGCCCCCCCGTTGGAGATTACGGCCTTTTTCGCCTAATTCGTCCGGGGCCGGCCCCTCAGGTGACCTTTCACAAGGTCACCCCGTGCTGGAGGGAAGACCCATCCCTTTAGAACGGACGTGGGAAGCCCTGGCCTCGCCCTTCTACTGTGCGAGCGTGGTGCATATTTCTGGGGAAATTGAGGACCCATTCACTTTGTACAAATTGTCCAAATTGAATGGGCTTTTACTTTTTCTCCAAAAAGATATAATGCAGCCGCAGTATGTGCGATCCATTCAACTAGAATTGGACCGGACTGCAGCGGTCTTACTCCCGGCGAAGCTCGACTCTATCATTCGGAGAGAGCACGCGCGGTTTCACATCCAATAGGAAGGCCGCAGAGAAGGTATAGAGGGGGCTTCTGCCTTGGCGGCAGGGCAGGTAGAAAGTAGAAAGAAACAATGTCGCCCCCGGATGTAGTTTTTATAGAATGAGAATAATAGACGAACCGGGTCAACAAAGTCACGATCAAAAAGGTTGAAATCCGGACCATGCATCTGGAAAGCGCTGGTTCGAATCCAGCTCGCGACAAGGTATTAGTCATAATAGAAAAAAAATCCCACTCAGACGTCACCTATTACATTTTGATAGAAAACCAGGGAAACCATATCCTCCTCTTACCTTACTATACGAAATTACTATGTATATTAAAAGCGTAAAATGAAATAGTATTCAACACAGGAAATCACTCAGTCTCGTTCAAGCCAATCACCGTTCCATCGAAATCGACTGGGATGCATCCTGGGACGATTCCACATGTGAAAAGATAATTGTCATCGAGTATGTATGTGGTGTATGACACGCCACCCTGTGATTCCGCCATAATAGGATGGAGGTCTTATACTCTCTATCGGCCAACAAAAAAAAATTTCGGTCGATAGTAGAATAGGCTTTAAGAGCCAATACTTCCAGCAAGCAAGCATATTACAACTCTGGCATTCTTTCCTCGAGTTGTAGGAAAACCCTCTTTTACAGAAAGCAAAGTCTCCATTAGCGCTTAGGTTCTCAAAGCAAAGAGTTCTTTTCGGCCCAATAGGCTAGGATATGAACTTGCTCCTTTGCTGATCGAGGGGCATATCGGAAGCTCCAGTCTTAATGGGACAGAAGAAAGCACCTGATCTCAGAAACTATGGGCTCAATGCCTCAATTGGACGAAAGGTCCTGGGAGTTCACTGCATCACAGACTAGCTTTTTCGAAGAGAAAAGGGCCCTCTATTACAGACAAGGGGGAGATTACTCGGCATGCGAGGAGAACTGCTTGCCCTTCGGCAATGCGAGTAGGGGTGAGTTTAAAATTGGATTCGAGCAGGTTGTCAAGGAGTTCACCTCTCACCCTTCGCTTAACAACAAGGATCGCATGGCCGTACCGTTATTGAAAAAGATCTTCCAGTGGCAAAATCAATGAATTTCTCATACGCAAAGAAGGTAGAACAAGAGAGGGAGCCTTTGGACGAGAAGGCTAAGGAGATGATTTCCAAGATCGCTCGATTGCAGCAACTTGAGGGTCTCAGCCAAGGCCTGTTATGATAGCCTTACCCATCTAATGGATTTGTTGCATTGAGTGCACTGAACATTTGAACTCTTATTTGTTTTTATATTCAAAAAAAAAGCTCTGCTTGGTATGACCTTTTGTACTTGGTGATGTTTACCTTTATTTTGTGGTGACTTCTGTCATTGGCTTAGCTTCCTTTTGAAGTAATCGGTAGCTACCAAAAGAAAGACATTCTCTTGGTAGAAGGAGTATAGATCTTACCGATTATGTCCATAGCCCATCCATCCTCGAAAAGGCTTATCGCTTTAAATTCAGGATCGGATGGAGTTCTGATACAGGTCCGTGGCGCCTTAACGCTTGACATCCTTTGGCATATCTTATGCAATCGGTGATTATGCTTGGCCAGTAGTTTCCCTGTCTCCTGATCAACCATCGCATTTTTGGACCTGCCTGGTGTGAGCCACACACTCCGTCATGCACTTCGTGCATGACTCGATCGGTCTCTGAAATACTCAAACATCGCAGCAATACACCATCTGTCCCATGGTGGTATAATAGGCAGGCCACCTATCAAGGTGTAATTTATTGCCTCTTGTCTGATCGATCTTGATGTTGGCTTTGAAGGGTCATTTCTGTAATCGATCAGCGGTTTTCTCCAGTAATTTGACTCGATTTGTTCCCAATCGGCCGCATTGCAGTCGAATGATCGATCTTCTGCTGATGGGATTGCTCTTTGACGGATGGTATACGTCTCTTGACTGATTGGGCAATTTGTTGCCCTGAAGCCAGCTGTGCCATTTTATATTGGCATCAGATATTCATCCTTCGGTCTTGCTTTATTTATATTTTTAAAATCGATGCATATTTTTTTTGCCGTTCTTCTTGACAATGGGGACTTTCTTTGCCAGCCATTCTGTGTAAGGGATTGGCCTGATGAATTTAGCGTCCAAGAGGCGCTCGATTTCTTCTTTCACCTTTGCTGTGATCTCAGGAGACATCTGTCTATGCTGGGCGGTTGCTTGTAAGGTTTGAAGCCTTGCTTGATCGGTAACTGGTGCTCGACCAGATTCCTATCAAGGCCAGGCATTTCTTAATACTACCAAGTAAAGCAGTCTTTGTATTCTTGCACAAAAGATTTACAATTGCTTTGGCCATTTCACTAGATAGGTTCTTACTGACATATGTGGGCCGAGGTTCCGCTTCTGCCTCTAGGTTTATTTCGATCACATCATCCTGAACTTCTTTCTGATCGTATGTCGTACAGCTTTGCTGGTGCTGTGGGTGTAAGTCCTCTAATGTAACCTCTCTGGAAGGCCAATTGAATCTCTGCTTGATTGGCCGTAACTGCATGATCGATCGATTTTTCTTGATCGATCTCAAGAAGATTCCCATGTAGATCTATGAAACTACAGCCGAACCAAATGTTTTCTTCTTCATTTTACAGGTCGTTCGGCACTCCATCTCCATACCAGTCTAGCATTACTGACTTGTTTGTGTCGTCAAGGCCCGATCGACTGGTGTCTTCGACGGGGCTTCAATAGCGGCATATTCAGGTACGCTACTAGGAGAGGGCAGACCTTATACCCGGCCTGTGAAATGGAGCGAAAGGCAAGCTTCTGAGCTAGGAGCACAGTTAACGGATCCTGCTGATTATTATTAACTTAAAAAAACTAGATCCCAAGGGCGGACTAACTTCCTTAAACAGGAGGCTAACTAGAAGATGGATATTGCGGAAGGCTAAAAGGATAGCGACGGGGTGTAGAAGAACTCAACTATCGGAATCGTATGCGAGGAAAGTAGAAAATGCATAAATACCAACGGATCTACATTGGGGCATGGAGAAGCAATCGTTATTACTTATAAAAAAAATAAAGTAAGGCAAAGGGCCTTACTTTGCTTTGCCCTTGTCAACTGCATGTTCAGACCGGGGCATCCTTTTTCAAAAGAATGGAATGATCATCGAAATTTGGTACTGGATTAAGTAGCCGCACACGTCATGGACATCTGCTTCTATATGCCACAATAACGTATCAATTCCTATTGATAGTCAGGCGGGGTGAACATTCATTCTTCTGCCGCGGCCCGTTCTGTTCCATAAGGAGAAGGAGAAAAGGTTCCGCTCTAACGGAAAACTGGTCATTTAGCTCGTAGTATATACTTTACGTCACCACCTCCACTTCTTTCAGATTCTTCTGTGGTTTGGCCGCTAGCTTGAAGTCCACCCAAGAGAATGGAATTCCCCGGCTTCTCGTGATGAGCGCAGCAAGGGGTGTTTGCGCCAGAGGAGGCGTTGGAGAAGATTGAAAGGCCAAGCAAGAAGAGAAGAGCTTTCCGGATGATGCTTTCTCGGGAAAGAAAGAAGGACCCTCATGAGAAAGTTGCAAACTGAAGAGGGAAAGCCCCAATCAGGACCTTGAAGACTGAAACTATGCCCTTTTCCTATTCGAAGACTGAAGCTTAAAGCTATAACTGAAGAGTGGAAATCCCACTATTATGTATGAAGATCAGGAGCGAAGTGCTTTTATTCTTTTTTCGACTTCTGGTTTACCAGTTTTTGCAATCGCCAATGGCATAGATCGGGATAAGAGAAGCGGCAAAACAGCTCACAAGATAGCTTATCTTTATTCCAGTTCTTAATGCCTCCTCGAGCTATTCAAACTTAGCGAACTGATGAAAGACCTAAGGCCCAATCAACTGGGGCAAAGCCGACCGCTTGACTTGATGACTTCACCACCTAGCACCCAAACCGCGGTAGGAAAAGAAAGGGGGATAGAGAATGGGTACATTACTCGTGAACCTCCCTTTGTTGCTAGGACAGGGCTCAGCCCAAAGAGAGCAGCAATTGGTTCAGTTAGCTACTCACTGGGTTAGCCAGGACTACCAGAAGAAAAAGATCAACCATAGAATGAGCACTCGCTAGCTCTATAGATAGAAAGTAATGAATCCACACGGTAAAGCGAATAAAAAGGTTAGCGGTCCCAGTCTCTCAGTCACCTTAGCGTAAGCTCGTAGATGGATCTCATTACCAGAGAGCAATGTTACTACTACTTCCACAAAGCCTGCCGTCCCAGAAGCATCTCAATTAGAAAAGTTTACTTCTTTTTTTTTTCACAGCCTATATGCGTATGCGGAAAACGAGAGTCCTTTTTTTCTTTCTCTTGCCCTGACATAATTCTGGGCTATCGGTTCCGTTCTGTTCTCTCTCTCTACCTCTTCTTTTTGACCTAACTTCAAAATCTTTTATTTTTATGTCCGGCCATACCAACATGGGAAACCTAGCTTCCCTCCCTTTGAAGTGCATTTATCAGATCAGCTCCCCGAGTCACTAGAAAGGGGGTGAAAGGCCCACTACTTCTTCATTCATGGCCTATTTTTTTATTGATCTCCCTTTCGTATTCATTCGACCTGAGGCAAAAGAGAAGTCATACAAAGAAAGGTTCTTTCGCGGGCCTCCTATGAATTCCTCCAACTCAATGAATGAAGAGAGGAGTATGAGGAAGACGGCTTTCTATATGAAGATTCAAACAAAAAGGAAAAAAGAACCATATCTTACTGAATAAGCAGCCTGAATGAGGAAGAGCTCTTTATGTGGTCTCACTTTACCACCATCTGAAATGCGCGAAACTTCGATTGGTGGAAGCCAGTCCATGAAGATTCTCCCTTTTCTTACGTGCAATTCCCCTCTTTCGGTAAGCATCCAGTATCTCAACAAATGAACATTTCTCTAAGCTTATCCTGTGACTTATATGTCGTTTGATAGCTGCTTCAAGGATCCAACGAATAGCTAAGGTTTGTTGACGATCCCTGGCTACAATCCCAGGGACATCATAAATAGTACCTGCTATTCCTACTTTTTCCACTTCACATATAGGCTTTATATTCTCTAGGGCGTCAACCATAAGTTTGATTACATCGCATTCAGTTCGAGCTAGGCGATGAAAAGTTTGATAAACAATAGCACGAACTCTTGTTCTTTTACCTTCTTTCATGCGAAAGTTGACCAACTTCTTGATCAATTGTTTTTGCTCACCATCCAAGCCCCCCATATAGCTGAGAATTTCCGAGCAATTGGAAGCTGCTTTCGATGACGAGGCCGAAAAATTGATATTACGCGATCCTTACTGTCCATCTTTATCAGCCAACTCCCCTGTTTCCATCTTTCCTTTCAGAGTTTACCACTCTTCATAGCTTCTTGAACTTTGTTAGGGTCTCGCTCCCTGAGAAAAAGAGTATACACTCTCGCGTCATACGGCTCTGCCCCGGAATTTTGCTCCCCTTTCCTTTGACCAAC
>MKEJ01061586.1:17500-45000 GCA_001753735.1 Embelia ribes
GACAAAGAAAGATCAAGGCAGCATATCAGTTTTTCCTTTATACTTTACTTGGATCTGTTTTTATGCTATTAGCTATTCTGTTGATTCTTCTCCAAACAGGAACCACCGATTTACAAATATTATTAACCACTGAATTTAGTGAGCGGCGCCAAATCTTTCTATGGATTGCTTTTTTCGCCTCTTTCGCCGTCAAAGTACCTATGGTACCAGTTCATATTTGGTTACCCGAAGCTCATGTAGAGGCACCTACGGCAGGATCCGTCATCTTGGCAGGAATTCTTTTAAAATTGGGAACCTACGGGTTTTTAAGATTTTCAATACCCATGTTTCCCGAAGCGACACTTTGTTTCACTCCTTTCATTTATACTTTAAGCGCGATTGCTATAATATATACTTCCTTGACTACTTTAAGACAGATCGATCTTAAGAAGATCATTGCTTACTCCTCAGTAGCTCATATGAATCTGGTGACTATTGGTATGTTTAGTCTGAACATACAGGGAATTGGAGGTAGCATTTTACTGATGTTAAGTCATGGACTGGTTTCTTCAGCCCTTTTTCTATGTGTTGGTGTTCTATATGACCGACATAAGACTCGACTTGTTAGATATTATGGAGGTTTAGTGAGCACCATGCCGAATTTCTCTACCATTTTTTTCTTTTTTACTTTGGCCAATATGAGTTTACCTGGTACTAGCAGCTTTATTGGGGAATTTCTTATCTTAGTAGGAGCTTTCCAAAGAAATAGCTTAGTAGCCACATTAGCAGCGCTGGGGATGATTTTAGGCGCGGCCTATTCCCTTTGGCTATATAATCGTGTGGTTTCTGGGAATTTAAAACCCGATTTCCTCCATAAATTCTCCGATCCAAATGGCAGAGAAGTTTCCATATTTATACCCTTTCTTGTTGGAGGGGCGACCGTCCGTTAAAGTACCAAAGAAAGAAAGAAAGGGGTAAACCAATGTTATCATGACATTGTAGGTGCTTGCGAGGGGACGGATGCGACTTCCCTCAGTTGGTTTGGGTGGCATAGCCCGTTGCAGAAGTCCCCCCTTTTTTTGATCCATTTCTTTAGTCTTTAGGGAGCCAAAGCTTGACTTTACTAAACTAATAAAAAAAGGTGAGCGCCCCCGCGCGAGCCTTTTTTGGCTGAGCCTTATCTTGCTGAGTGGGACCGAGAGAAAGAAAGGACGGGGGGCAACCATGCATGGTACTTCTCGATCTTGTCTCCGAGGGACAGTTGAACGAGCTACTCATGAATGCTGCCGGGTCGGACGAGCCAAGAACTCGAACGCGTTCGGTCTCTTTTTTGAGCAAGAATCACAGCGTTACCTTCACCATGATACGGACTCCAAGTTCTTATGGCAGAGCACGAGGGGATTTCTCATCAATATGATGATGGGAATGGAAAGCAGAAGCACGACTGGGGTCTTCGTGGTCCAAGATAATAAAACCATCAATAAGAGTAACGTAAGCATGAGACTTTTTGGTAGTACCGGTGAACCAGATGGCCGCGATGATGGAATCTGGGACGGAGGACTTGTAGTATCTCTCTAGATCTGGCAAAAGCGAAAGACCTCCTAACATAATTCGAATGGAGGCTGACCGCTGAGCCCACTCTGGCCTCGCAGGGCGGGCCCCTGTGGTTGCGAGCTGGAGCTGCCATAGCTTATGGCTAGAGCAATGGGAGGGGGCCCCAGCAGAGAGAAAAGTAAGGATAACGAGCGCTCCGCCCGCTTGGCGGGCGGCAGGAGCAGCGGGCAAGTGCTTGGTAGGCCAACAGCCCAGTGAACCGGGCGGGGCACTCGACGAAAGGGGGGCACACTGAGCAAGTACGAGAAATTGGCCCCGCTCCGCTTTCAACAAAGCAAGGACCACTACGGAAGGTCAAACCAAGGACCTATGGAAGTCGGGGCTCGTCCCCGGTCAATATTGATTCAATACAATAGGGGCAAAGATCGTACAGTTCTCTACCAAGACAAACTCTCAACGGATCCTCCGCGCGCTGGGCATACCTCTTCCGTGCGTCTTTCTCGTGGCGGGAACAGAACAACAGGGAAAGACCCGGCCGACCTGCCCATGGCTCGAGGGCGAGCTTTATTTATTTAAGAGAGAATGGGGAGTGAATCGAAAGGCTTCCGTCTCCGTTCTTGGTTTGGGGGCTTTCGGCCCCTCTCGATCTTATTCGTAGTTGGGAAGGGGGAAGGAGTCTAAATCAATGGACATTAATGAACCATCATTGATGGACGTTGCACATGACACGATCAATTCTACTCAAGATCCGGCGTTAATAGAAGTGGCTTACTCTCCTAGTAGCGAAGGAAAAGGGCAGGGCTTTTTTCGTAGTAATAGTGGGCGGGTCTCATGAGATCTATGCCGGCCGTCGGAATCAAACGAAGGTCGAAGGACCATTCAATTCATTAAGGGGCATAGATCTAGGCCTATTTGTTCGGTCAATCACCTAATCCGGTAGGGCCAGACGGCTTTCTTTCCCCCAGCTTAGCGAATCGCATCCCCGCGCAACGACATTGTGCGCCCCTTACCGTTCTCGCTCAGTGTTTGCAACAGCTGGGAAGGCAGTCGTAGAAGCGAAGCCTATCGCCACGCCGACCATCCAATACGAGATTGGGCCTCTTCTCAAAGATTTGATGGAACGGCCCAGCCCAAAAAAGGAACGTTATAGTACGCGATTCGTACAAATGGAACGCATCGCGAACATACCACGCACGACCGGACGTAGAGCTACTAAGAGCTGGCAGACCGGGCCGGGCGCAGGTGCCAGATCCGAAAAGTCGAGTCTCGATCAGCCTAGTGCACCAACTACGTGGTACGACGGGCACTCAAAGACCTGGCGAATGATGGCCCACCCCACCCAAGAGCGCTTATGTCATAGGGGAACTCATGGCTGGAAACAATCCTTATGGTTTTTATATCCGGTAGGAATAATAAGAATAAAAGTCCAGGTTGGTTGGTGAGCCTAGTGATAGGAGACTATCTAGCTTGGTTCGGAGAGCACTTGTTGGGTAAAATTCTTTTTGTTGCTAAATGTTACGGCCTAAATGCTGAACTATTGACCCTACTTGTTCGGATGGGTGTTCACCCCAAAGTGTTCCCGGACCGCATGCATACATCCGTAAGTAACTTAGTGCAACATGGCAAATTTCATTGAGAGGAATCAGCAAAGAAAAGAAAAACGGGTCAACATGTGCTTTTGAGAGATTGTCCTCAGGCTGAAGAGTGTCCACATGAGTTCGTTGAGGTGTCTATACAGGCCTGTGGTCCTCTTTTATATTCTGTCGAGAGTTCGGATTGCAGGCTGCAACTCGCCTGCATGAAGCCGGAATCGCTAGTAATTGCCGGTCAGCCATACGGCGGTGAATTCGTTCCCTTTTTTTTATTTAATTTCAGTCTTCCCCAGTCCCTGAAACTAAAAGCTAGAAAGAGGGTTCTAAAGCACGGTCGCTGTAAGAGTAAGAACACACCAACCCCCGAAACCCATATGGAGTCTCTCACTTTCGTCGGCATGCTCTCCTCTACATGTACCCTCGGGCTCCAGCTTTGGAGAGCGGAGCCGCACAGAAAAAGTCCCCCTGGCTACTTCACTATCTCTCCAGGCAGATAGGGTCGGCATCTTAGCGTACAGCATCTGGTGTCCGCCTTACTCGTCCTCTCGGGCAGCATCTCCTAAACAGATGTCAAAACCATGTGCTGCTACCGTTATAGATATAGATGAAAGGATAGAATATATCACAGTAGTATCGGAACGCAATACTACCTGATAGCCTGGTTACATAGCCCTTTCACTAACATCTTGCCGCTTGAAAGGCATTCAAGGGGTCTGGCTGCCGAAGCCGCGGAACTTGTGAGAGAACTCTGTCCCTGTCCTCTGGAGCAGTCAATTGGAAGAGAAAGGTCTTGTCTTTGCTTCCGGGTCCTCGATGGTGAGAAGAGTGATCTCTAGTCTTCTGCTCAAGGTTACTCTCTACTCTCTTTAGAGCCGGTTTCTACTTAGGGAATAGGGTGTCTTCCCGCCTTAGTCTTAAAAAAGCTCTCCATTCAACCAAGCTTGCTGGACCTGGGATAGGTGCTTATTGCCAGTAACGTTTTCCTTAACCATATATAAGGCTGGGATTTTTCTTTTGTTTAGGCTAGCGGTTTTAGGTGGGCTATAGGCAGAGCAAATGGAGGGCGGCTTTGTTGGGCGCAGTCAGAGGTATCATAGAGCGGACTCGGTCAAGCTGGGGGGAAGTTGAATCTAGCTCTACGGAGGTCTTTGCTTTTCACGACTCTTGCTGATTTTTTTCGTTTAAAAAGAATAGCGATTGTTTAGTTTAATCAGCGAGGAGATTGATTCAAGAGACCGTCTTCTCGTCTTCATCTGCACCTGACACCAGGAGCTTCGTCAAGAACAGTAATAGCAGTAAAGCAGTCATTCGGGTCGGCATCTATCTGCAGTAGGAGTAGGACGTAGCGCATAAGAGGGTCTTAGGAATCGATCTAGATGCCCAGAAGAGGATGCTATCGAATGCGCTCTTGCGAGAAGAAAATGGCACATCTACAATGGAACTTATAAAAGCCAGAACCCTAGACGCATCGAATGGGATTCACGCAGAGTGGAGACTGGGTGTCAAGTTCGTTTTCTATGTGAACCATCAGGCCTTATTGTATTTGGTGAATAAAGCGGTGCTTAGTGGTCGAAATATGTATATGGTTCTTGCTATTGAAAGACTTAGATTCTTCCATTGTGACGAGACCTCTACGAAGTGATGTCGCCGCTTACCATTTGTCTCGTCTGCGTAATGGAGAAGGACCTGAAGGGGTGCCGGCTCCCAGACGCTTCTTCCTCTTCTCCTCTTTCATCGTCGTTGGTCCTTTTGACATAAGATTCTCGGCCGCTGAGATGTACAGCCGTAGAGCTTTCCCTTTCCTCGGTGGCATCCGCACTGGGGGTCTTGCCAGATTCCTCTTGATAGCTTCGAAGGCCTCCTGGTGCCTTTCTTCCCATACGAATTCCTCCGACCCTTTCAGTTTCAGCAAGGCGGAAAACACATCACGTCTTCCTGGCTAAGTTAGAGATTAATCTTCGTAGAAAATTAACCTTCCCTAACAACCGTTGCAGTTCCTTCTTATTGCTCGGTGGGGCAGCTTCTATGATGGCTCGGGCCTTGTTCTTATCAACCTCCACTCCCCTTTGGTGGACGAGGAAAGCCAGGAAGTTTCCAGCCGAAAGCCCAAAAGCGCACTTGAGCAGATGCCTTTTTAGTGGATGTTTCCGCATTCGCTCAAATGTTCGTTTGAGATAGGCCATAGGGATGGGCTCATTCGACTAATCAGTGATCCCTGGGCCTACCGAACTAGGAAGAAATACACATTGAATAGGCGATCAAGTAAGGAGTTCTTCTTTGTCCCAAGGGAAGAAGAAGAAGGAAGTCAGCTAAGAATCGGTATAGAAGGGTCTCACTCGGGAGATTAAGGTATTTCGTGCTACTGATCCTAGGGTTTTCAACCATCCGGATAGAAGGTCTTTCTGTGAGTCCTCGAAATGGGATGATGCCATAAATTCTTTCAATGATCAAAAGAAAGGAAGAAAAAGCAAATGTCGACTTCGACTCAGAAGAAAGGAGTTGACTTCTTCTCTGTCTCCTGGGGAAGAGAGGGAAGACTTTCAGCTAGGAGCAAGAGTGACGAGTGAAGCTGCTAGAGTTCAGAGCTATTGAATGGATGGGACTGAGTAAGGGCCTATGTCAACTGTGTCTACTGCAGCTTATAGATTTGCACTTTCACTTAGTTAGGTGCCCTTTGAGATCAATGTAATCTTCCTCTTTCCCAAGGGATGAAATTCATTTCTTGCAAGGAAAGGAAAAGAGCCCTACTTCGTTACTGCTGCTAAGAGTGAATGAGCTAGGACTGAGGCAGTTGACTTGCTTTAGGGCAAAACAAGAAGAAAAGGAGGTGCAAGTTAAAGCAGCTTTGCCCCTTGTTTTTTGGCATTGATGTCCCTTTTTTTATGAGCTTCCTCTATCTTTGAATGATTCGTTCGCCTCATCGGAGATCCCCCTTTTAGCTGCTTCACTCAGTTCATGAAGTCGCACAAGACGTCTATAAGAGACTTCTATCTCTACATCTCGAAAGAGTCGATCTGCATATACGTAGTACTTTCTCTACTGCAAAGGAGTCGTTCGTCCCTCTCCTTAGCATTCCTGTAGTTCGTTCAGTCTTGTAAGGTAGCAAGAAAACTGCTTTAGCTCGGTAGCTCAGAACAAGAAGAAGTATTCTTTCTCCTCCGATCAGAAGAAGAACTCTTCACTCCTCTCTTTACAGTCGAGTGACTTCGTACCTTTCGTTCTTCTTCTCGTTCTTTGCTATAGCAACGAATCTTTGCCTATGTGCCTTTTTAGAGTTAGAGCATTCTCAACAGAATCCCATTCTGCCCATCTATTGAATCATCAGAAATTCCTCAAATCTTATTGCAGATAGAAGATCCGAGTCTCCCTCGGGTTTGAACTAATCTCGTTCAATCGCCTTGGCTAATAAAGAATGGTGGCTAAGAAGGTAGCTAGCAGCTCCCATAATGCCTGAGGAGGTTGAATCAATAGTAAGAGAATAGGCTGTGATCCTATCCCCTGCACATGAATCCAAGCCAAGCGTGAAAGAAGGAACTGCTTTGAGAGAAGGGTCTTAGGAAGAAGAGGGTGGACAAAGAGGAAAGTGATGCACTACTTATTGCCGGTGATTTATCAGCCTTTCGCTATTAAGGTGCGAAAGTAGAAGACGATAACTGAAGAGCAAAGGATTCTTTTACATGAAACTTCATGAAGCTAGGGATTAAGCAAATGCCCAATTACATCAGAAGTCCAAGAAGGAGTCCCAATGTCCACAGATATGCCATATGTCTTACAGCATCGAATGTCATGCTTGGCTCTTTGATGGACAAATGCTAGAATCGGTTCTTCTTCGAGTAGGAGCTTTTTTTTCAAGCTAACTGAATGCGTAGAAGCTGTTGCTAGACTAGCAATTGAAGAAGTCAGAGCTGTGAGAGTTTCCGGGCCCGACCTTCTTCTTAGAGTAAGCGGTCCTACTGCTTGAGAATCAGCTGCACTGGAGTATGCCTCTAGAAAGATCCATATCCATATCTTATTGAGCGGGATGGATTCCGAAAAAGCATAGCTTATGCCAGGATTGCTTGAAAGCCGACTCAAGCGGGTAGTCCTTATTAGTCAAGCTTTGGCTCCCGAATGTGAACTGGATCTGTCCAAAGGGAAACTTATTCTCAATCTCTATTTATTCAAAGTGGTTTTGTATTCGTATATATGGGCGAGATAGTGCTTTTACCTTTTACTGGGTCATTAATGCATAAATAGAGTCAACTTAATATTCTGTTTTTTTAGAAGTTGGTTGGCCTTGACGTATATATACTATACTGCAGTTCCCACCTCCGTGTGTATTGCGTGTTTGCTCCAATCCGGGTCAACGAAGTCAACTGCCTTTCCTGCTGCCGAAGGAACCTGTGCCTTTGCCGCTGGTGTTACTTCAATGGATTATGGATAAATGTTCACTATTGTCTCTCAAATAGGAAGGGATTCCGGGATTATTAAGTTCTAACGGGATCTGCCTTTGCTTGTGTCTCCACCTGTGCCCATGCCGGAAGAAAACGGGCGATAAATTGCTTCTACTTCCCCGTTTCCTTCCGCGACAGGCTCATCTAGAGGAAACATTGATCTCAATAGTAGTCCCCCTATGGACGAAAAAGAGATAAGGATATTTTAAATAAGAGTCCGGTGGAGTTGGAACTCGAAGCACAACAGGAAGCCTCCATCGAAGATAAACTGGGAATTCTTCGAAATTGGTTGGAAAACCGTTTTCGTTTGGAACTCGAAAAACAAAGGAAAAAGGTTCCTCCAAGAGACTGGAAAATGGAAAATCTCGCTGCTATGCTGGAAATGTCGTCTAAGACGCCAAGTGCTGAAAAAACACTGGCTTCGCGACATCGCCATCTCTCCACACTGGTAACCAAACTGACCCGCGATGACACGACTATAGCTATAGCGCCCATAAAATATAGGGTTGAAAGCGCCATAGTAAAGGCAGTTCAACAATCCTTAAAAGACAAGGATTTTTACCCCAATGATTGGTAATGATGAATCATTGTTAGTGATGGATGCCCGCGCCTTGGGTATGCTTTCAAAAGGGCTGTTTTCATGCGTGCTGGTGTTCGTGGTCTGTTGGTTTTTCTGTTCTCGTGGGGGAAGGCTGGATTGGCGCATCTACAAGTTGAGAGTGTGCTCGGGCAAGTGGGCTAACCAGAACTACTAGTAACGGGATTTGCCTGCAATACGAGTAAGGGGAATGGAACTCTTGTTTGAGAACTTTAGCTACGGACTTAGGTTAGCTAGCTCAGCTTCTCCTATGGCTATTTGGATTAAGGAACTAGGGTAATGCGAAGACAAAGAAGGCCTAATAATGGTGAGTCGAATCAGGCGCGGCAGCCAAGGCTTTTATGCCACCGTTCAGGCCTTATTTAAGATAGGAGAATGAGGTTCAAGCAAGAGACCTTTGAGTTTAGGCACCGATAATCCGAATCGTCATATAAGTCAGTAATAGAAGCAATCAGTAGAAAAGGGATCGGCAAAGACTGGAAATTGATCCTATGGGTTCACACTTTTTCATTCGAAAGGGGTGGAGAATGGAATGATTATTCGATTCCTGATGGTCCGGGATAAAGAGGTGCTCTTGGTGATTCGAGAGAAATGAGATCTGTTGGTTCAGGATAAACTGAATACGTTGGCTAGGAGGGATAAACCAGAGCCGTTGTTTCGTCGGCTGATGCTGCGGAGCTTTACTCAAAAGCCGAGTCTCTTTAATATTGATTCTTTCTTTCACCCTCTTTCAAGGGAAGGAGGATAAGGGAATTCGCTCTTGAGAAGACCCCTTCGTGTCCAATCCGTAGTGACATGATAGAACTTTTAACACGGTCGGAAGTCAGTTGCAGATTGATGCCGAGCTAAGCTTCGAACTTTAACGCAATCCAGTAAGGGTAGAGCTCCTTTCGGGCTTATCTTCTGGAATGTCCGTTGAGTTGAATCGTATTCAAGTTAGAGGGCTAACTGCTCTCGTAGTTGTAGCCGCTCTTGGGACTGATTCCGATGGGAGGAATGCTAGAATGGATGAGATATAGAATTCTACATTTAGGTCGGGAATCTTTCTTACTTTCAATCATAAAGGGGACGGGCCTACGATGATGCTTTCACTTCCCAGTCAGGGAAATCCACTCAAAAAGAAGGGAGAAAAGGCTCCAATGTCCGATTGGAATGGAACGGCTTAGTTCATGGGCATCGTCCGCTGAAGGCAGAGGAGTCAATCAACTGAATCAAAGAATCGAAGGCTTGCGGTTCATCGGGCTTTTCCAAAGAAGCTTTCCCAGACGGGAATCCGTAGGAAGAAGAAAGTCTCTTTACTTCGGCTGCAGCCAACACATATGGCCTAGCAGCAGGTAACTCTTAGCTGCACCTGGCAAGTGATCTCCAGCTGGAAACTCTCCCTTCCACAGGAAAGAATTTGATAGTCCCAACCCTTGCCAGTCTAGTTTAGTAGGTCGGTCAGCTAGTCTTTCATTTATGAAAAGTTCTCCTCGTTCCAAGCTAGCAGTCCAGCTAGAAAGCCAAGCAAGATAGAGTAAGAAGAGGTAGTTTCAATCAGATCAGAAGGCAAATCGGTTCTGCGAGCCAAGCCAAAGAAAAGAGCTTCCTCTAGCACAACTGATTGTGAATTTCTTCCTGATATCCGTGGTTGTGGCTATCTTAACTACTAATGAAATGAATCTGAACCTCCCCCCAGCTTTCATTCTATGACATCTTCTTTTACTATTTTGGCTATTGGATGAAGCCCATCCATCTTCGAGGAGAGATGCTCTTCCTATGAGATTCCCAAGACCAAGAGCAGTTCTTTCTCCAAGACCGTCTACTGTAACAGAACTAGGGGTGGTTACGTTCACAGATGCCAAAATAAACAAGACAAAGAAAGTCCCGCACCTATGAGTGCGCAAAGAGCTTATTCGAGAGCTGCTGCCAAAGCAATGGAAAAGTGGAGGGGACTCGTTGAATAAACCCTTCTAGAATGAATTCTGCCTCCCCTGATCTAAAGTAAAGGTCAGATACAAAAGTGGACCCCACTATGAACGAAAAGATGCACAAGCTCTATCCATTATCCAATCACTTTACTTGAACCTAAAGTCTTGCCCTCTCATGTCTTAAACAAAAGAATCTGTATAGTTAGAATGAATGTCTGAATCCGGTAACAGTACAAGAAAAGGACGGAACTGATAGTCTAAAGGCCGAGTCTCAGTCTATTAGTTAGATACGCAGGCTCTTTCTTCTTTTTGTTCCAAAAAGTGAATCAAAAAGTAGAAAAAAGAGTAGCGCGAGATGAGTGACTAATTGGGGAGCACGGAACTTGAAGTCCGAAGGAGCTGGGCTTAAATTCATTTTGGGTTTGGAAACCTCTTGTGAGGCGGAGGACCATTGTGAGTTTTATTGCCGGTCAACCCCTCGGGTACTACGGTTCTTGGGCGCTTTTCTCACTGTCACACCACTTCATAGTGTGGTTGGCAGCTGAGTTTTCATTATCCTCAAAGGCGCCTTTTACCAGATACGCAGTGTTAGGTGACGATGTCGTCATTGCTGACCCTGTCGTTGCGGGTAAGTATCGTGAACTGTTAGATAGAATGGGAGTGTCCATCTCGGAGAGTCAATCTTTGATTTCTTCGAATGGAACACTCGAGTTCGCTAAGAAGTATTGGACACGTGGGATCCAAAAGGACCTGTCTCCAATTGAAATGCGAGCTCTCCTAACAGTCAGATCTACCCTAGGAATGTACCAGTTGGCTGATCTGTATAAGATCACAAACCCTAACATATTGTTTCGGTTAGCTGGTGCTGGTTTTAGAGTAAGGTCTCGACTCTATTCTACCAATCGTGCCCCGCGATGGGAAAGATTATGGGTTGCATCTACAAAACCACCTGGTACCTCTCGCTCCCCTTTTCCAGATATCCACATTGGAGGGGCGGCTTAGCAGCGGCAATACGAAGCACTCGTTCATCGGATGGATGGGACTTGCTTGTCCATGTGGTACATTCGTACCAGGCGCGCTTGCCACTCTCTCTCGCTACGCCCCTTTAGTCGGTATTCAAGGTACCCAGGATGTGATGAGTCGACATCGAGAAATAGAGAAAGACGAGTGCTTTTACATCTATATGCGGCTGGACTTGATCAAAAAGATAGCGCGTCTCAGGGCGGAATTGGTCTTGCTAGCTTTTTCCTATAGGCGAGATGCACTGTTTTGAGGACTTTTACCCAAAAAGATAGAACACTAGCAATACTGGGGAATTTCCCTGATAGACAGGTAACTCAAAATCTGAGTCGGGAGGGAAGGCTAGTAAGACCTCCAGCAAAGGAAAAAGAGACAAGTAAACCCCTGGTAGTTACAGGACGATCCTTCGCCGCGAGAACGGGGGAGCTACCAATATGGAAAAGAGAGAATGGTAGTCACGCATGCGGGAAAGACTCAAAATGAAAGCAAGCAACTAATAGACTTCGCGAACCCCTGACAGTACTCTATCTCGCACGCAGACTACTGACGGAAACAATACATACTAGCCATACGAGTTCGGTTCACCTGCACTGACAGCCGCTTAGCAACTAAGCCCTAATAGAGAAAAATGAACCAATAGCTGAAAACCAATACTAAGCCCCTTCTAATGTCGTCTAACTTCCTTCTCCGAAGTCTTAGATAGGCTTGAGGGCTCTACTCAAGAGAGGGGTGAGTGAGCAAGGCTGACTTGTGTAGGAGAGAGGTCCGTTGCACAAGTGCCGCGCGGGCAAGTTAGCTAGGCAAGCTAGAAGTCCGTGACAACTGGTATCAGAGCGAGGTTGTGCTTAGAGCCATGGCATCCTCAAAGGTTACTGACCCAAGGCCGTCTGACGATCAACCTAAGAAGAGGTCCAAGTCAGCGGAACGTGTAGCATTGGAGACAGGCGTTGGAGAATTGAAGCTCAATGTGGCGGATGTTAAAGGTCTTTCTTGAAATAGTCGGGGCCTACCTATAAGAGTAAGGAGAAGAGTAGTTCTCTAGCCTAGAGGATAAATTAGGGGTAATCCCTAGCCTGTAGAATAAGACCACTCACCTTTAACTAGCGAAGCGGATCTTTCGGTATCTTAAGGGTACCTTGCCTCATGGTTGATTGTTCACTCCCGCAGAAAAGATAAGAAAAGAAGGAATAGGTATAGCTCACATCTTAAGTATAGTTAGTTCATTGAATGACTTATTGAGAAGCTAGGCCCTTTCCTCACTCTCCGGAGGGTGGATCGTGCTTGTGCTATCAAGCCGACAAATAACTGCTCTTTTCAATGACTGCTTTCGAGCGGTATTCACGGAGATGAAAAAGATTGAATGGTTCTGATTCGCTAGTTGGGTCAATTGGCACTCTTTCACTAGTGATTGTAAGCTAGGTGCCCTTAAATGACAGGAGGGGAAGAAGCTCTAACGGAAGCATCCAAAGCAATCCGACAGCCTGGGATATGATTAAGGCCTTTGAATTGAAAAGGGGGTGAAAGCGGTCTTGATGCCTCTAGATTCGAAAGACCGGGAGGGTTATGCATCTTATAAGAAAGTATGGCAGAAGTCGAAATCGAAGATGGACAATGAATCAACAGAATAGGCTTCATGCCAACTCGGAAGAGAAGGTGGTCGCCTTTCTTTTCTCTACGCGGTCTTAAAAGCCTTGAACCGAGTGTGGGATCAAGCCCTCCAAGAGCTATATCGGTGGCACTCGGGATCTACTCTAGTACTTCTTTAGTTACGATAGGACGACTAAAAAAAATGCAGCTTCCTTCCCTGGAAGAGCAACTGAACCTGAACCTTCGCTACGTTCCAGCTAGTCGAACTACCTCAGTGAACCAGAGAAAGCATTTCTATTCAAAGCAATCCACCGGAAGGCTAGCTAGTCTCTAGGGGCTGAATCTCTAGAAATTCCGTAACTCTTTTATATGATAATCAAAGCTTGCTAACTTTTAAAGTAAACAAAGCGATGCGCCTTGAGCCTAGTCCTTATTCTTTAAAGGCCTTCGCCTGCTTCATCTGCAGAGCTAACTCCGGAAGTGACTGCTTTCACTCGGTGATTTTCACTACTCTTTGTTCTGTGATCTACTGGATCTCCCTTTTGGTGGCAGCTAGTTCAATGGTTGCTAAGCTGGACGCCTGGTATTCTCTCCTAACGAATTTCCCCTTCGCTACTCCTTTTTGTGTGACCTCGAATTTCATATTTCAAAAGGAGGAGGCAGAAGTCGAATCAAACAAAGATCCTCTGACATTAGCTAGTAGCTGCTTTCCTGGGACTTGCACTTGCTTCTTTTAGAGAAGGCTTGGCTCTATTTATGCTATTTCCATCCACTTGGCCATGACTGTTCTTCGCGAGTATCTTTCGTCTCTTCCAATGCATATGATTCAAGAAAGAAGAGTTCCACCATTAGATTATGAGAAGAGTGGCAAGAAGTGGATCCATATGAAAGAAACCTTTCCTCGCCTGGTGGCTTGTGCTACGGTCCTCCCAAGTACATCATCCGAACGAACTAGATTCTATTGATTTGTAGGACACTCGATCCGTTTCAGCTAAGCTAATATAATATATTAAAATGAAAGAAACGCTGTCACTTTCCGCGAGTTAAGAGATTCACGTGCTGCTGAGAACCATTCCATAATGGAGGACTTTATAACATCAACCGACTGTAGTCTGGTAGCACTTCTCAAATCTTTCTTGGCGAGTCACCACTGTCTCTCTTCGATCGAGCCCCCTATTCATACCCCTCCGCAGGGAAGAAAAGACCTGTCCCTAATGAAAAGAAGTTAGCAATCCGGTGGAACTATATGTTTAACTGGGTGATCACTATTATCTATTCGAGTCGCTAAGGCGGCAGACTCTACCAAATAGATTCCAATTCCATCTTTCCGAGAAAGAAGAGAGGGCGTGTGTAAGATTTTGAAACTAAAGGTTCGAGCATATTGTAGACGGAGAAATTACTCTTTTTCGGAATTTCTCTTTCACCCTGGAGTTCTACTGTCGGCCAATGCAGAGGTGGAAGGCTCTCGTCGCTCAGGAAGCTACTACTGATCCCAGACCTGCACCAACAAAACAAAGATTTTACTGCTCAACAGCTTAAGGGCAACTATATCTCATCCGCACGAGGTGACTACTGGCCAAAGATGGAGGAAGAGGTTTCAGGGTATGTGAGAACTTGTCGTCTTTGTCAGCAGGACAAGGTGGAGCAAGCTAAACCTGCGGGTTGGAGTCAATAGAGCACATTGGGGTAGTTAGTCTATAAGTGCATTTGTCGTATCTATCATGGAGGGTTGGGCTGTTCGTGATTAGTGATTGGTCCGACAAGTGAAAGAAAATAGGAAAAGTACGGTGGGTGATCCCATTCCTTAGTCAGGACCCGGGGCGGTACCAACTACGACTAGAAAGCGGTCACTCCTGTCAATGAATACCATTCATAGCTGTCCATGTTAGTAACATAGCCGTAACGACTTTGTTTTACTGCTCGAGGGCTTTTATATATTGACTCTATTATAAGCTTGCATAGTGCTCTTCCTATTTGTTTTCTTCTGCCGAACCGAACGAAGACAGTTTCTCCCCCCTCTGTACCTATTGCACTGATCTCTTCTCTTTCACTCTCTTTCTTCATTCAGGAAAGGTGAAGAGGGAACAGAAAACGAAGCAGGAACAAACTTGTCCTTTGGTCGAGTTTGCTTAACTTCCTGAGCCATCACCACTTCCTGCGACAGCTAACAAGGGGCATTTAGGACAACTCGTTCATTTAGCACAACTGAATTCCGCTCGGGCCAGAAGTAGAATTCTCATCAGATTTTTATTCTCCCATCGGTCAATAGAACTGGGATTCTGGGGAAGCCAAATCGGCAACATCGGCTGCAGTAGGTCGTGACAACGACTCCTTAAAGGCGGCCTTTGGCATCAACAACAAAAGCTGCGTTCGGCAGAGACAAAGGAAGCTACTTGGACATCGCTTGCTTTCCTCTTGTGCCTTTCCTTAGGGTTGGCACCTTCCTCTGAGCGGTTGGCCCGGCTCCTTGCTTTCTAAGTCCGCTTTGCTTTCCCCGATTGTAAGAACTCTTCTTTTCTCATCCCATGCGGAGGATGAAGACTTCGATGTCAAATCCACCTTTCCAACGAGACAACTCTCCACCGCTAGTGAATAAGTTTCTCGATCGTCAGGTCAGACTGAGCTGTAACACTGATCGTTGAGTGATCACATAGTCACTTCCGCCCACAGTGCTGTTACGACGGCAGGTCACCGGGAGTGAAGTCAACTCTGCTCCTGATGTAGCATTCATTCGGACCATTCGACGTTTGATTCTTTCTATCAGGGATACCGATGGCTCTGTGAGAGGGCAAAGCTACCAAGGTGGTTTCCCATGACGGGTTACCCGGTTCAAGGCTTTGTCTTACTAGATCTGGTAGCAATGATCGAGAGATCAGGCGTAAAATGCATCAGGATGGGAACGAACGTTTATTATTATTTCGAATATGACAGCATGTCTTTCCTGTCTTTGTCAATAGAATGTATTGAATTATAAATACTGTCTTTCTAGCTGAAGTGTTCACGTAGGTCAAAGAGCTTCTATAGCTCAATCCAATAGTAATCAACGGAGATAGAGTCCAGCGGTTCAACCAACGCTTCTAAGGGGAGCGGGGCAAGCAAGAAAGCAGGCAAAGTCATTGAGCCTATTCGATTCCGAAAGTTCCACACATGGAATGCCGTCGGCATTCTTCTCCTACTTGCTACAATTGCTTTAGCGCGAGCAGCAAGGAAAGGGCAGTCAGTGCGAAAAGGGAAGGGCATGACAGAAGGGAGATAGACCTCCTATAAGCATTACTCTCTTTTGAGGGAACTTGCTTGCTCTGATATGATTAGTTCCGTGGGCTAGTAAGATAACTATTGAGGTGAGGGTCCGAAGGAGGCTCAATCTTTCACTATTCCGGAGTAAGGGAAATCAAATGCGATCTAAGCAAGACGCCCTGGAATTCCATGGCTTTGGAGATAGAGACAGTTGGCAGGTTCAGTTGCTTAGATTTCATTTCTTTTTAGCCTTTCTGCTCGCCTGCTACTGTAACTGAAGTCGGAACTCATTTTGAAGCTCTTTTTAGTTAGCTTCAGAGTAAAGTCCCGCTTTGTATAGAAAGATAGAAGTCCCGTTCCCTCGCCTTGGAATAGGATGAAAGAGGATAGAGTGAGTGGAATATGTAGGCGTAGGCCTTGGTAAACTCCTCTTTCCGGTAGTAGACGGGAAGCTCGTTAGGTTAGCTCGTCCGGTAAGAAAAAGTGCAAGTGACTTCTAGGATTTCTAGTGTTCCGTGCTCTAGGGCTTTGACTTCTAATAAGGAGAACTTGGAAATCGCGAACCTGCTGCTCGCTCGTGGCTTGTGCTAATGCGACTCGGGAATGAGGGCAGGCAACTGTAAGACTACTTGCTCTTTGTCCCGAACTCGGTAGCTAATAAGTAGAACTGCTTCCTATGATCACTCGACTCTACCCCAAGAGCTCCGCTGCGAAGGGGTCTTGCCTCACTTCTGTCTTAGGATAGTTATAGTTATCTAGTCCGATCTTATTAGGATATATATTAGCAGTAAGTCCCCGGTTACTCGCTTGAAAGCGGCCTGAAGGCCTCCTTCCCCCGCAACTACAGAACTACAGCATTAAGAACTGAACTAGAACCTGATAGAGTCCCCGTTGGAAGGGGAATAAGAGATTCAGTTCTGTCTACTTGTGGTGTGCATGACCCGAACAAGGAGATGTCTAGCCAATCAGAGGAGTTCTTGCACAGCGTCCAGGGGCTTCCACGTCAGGAAAGATAAGAACTCTTAAGTGGCAAAGAAAGTTCTTCCCAAAGAAAAGACGAGTTTCACGCGGGATATGGTCTTGCTTTTCGTCTGAAAGAGTCTCCTCTAAGCCGGGTCCCTCTTAGCTACTTCCTTTCCACCGTCATTCGACTAGGCTTCCCGGATCCCCTTTCTTCGGTGCTGACAAAGAACTAGACGATCAAGAAAGACCGCCCAATATCCATTATCTGAGGACGGGGATTTATTTTCTTTGAAAATTTGCATTGCCTTTTGATTTGGCGCCTACTAGCATTGGTCCAGCGGTGACTTTGTTCTTCCCACAAAGACAAAGAAGACGGCTGAAGCCTTCGGTTCATTAGATACTGAGAAAGACTTTCTCTTTATAAGTGGGATTTCCCATAGTAGTATGAATAGAAGCTCGACGGCATGCGAATAGAATCTCCCAGGGAGCAAGCACTAGCAGCCGATCGATCAGGAAGACCGGTTGCAATAAGTGAGTGCAGTCGGGGTCTAAGGAAATTGGATGGAATGCTTTGTTCCGGAAGTCCTTTCTATGGTTTTGACTCCAGAAGAGAAGGAAGACGATGGAAGGCTTCTTCAAAGGAAGCAAGGAATGAAGTTAGTGAAGTAAAGGTATATACTGAGTCTCGCAAGAAGCTTCTTCCCTAGCTTCAACGGATTCTTTAGTCTGATACTCGTCTGCTTTAGGCCCTTCCTGCTATTGACATTGACCGGACAGCTTCCACTTCCAGTAAGAAAGACTTTTTCCCAGAGCTATAACTCGATGTAAGGATGCTTGCCTCTGAAGGTTTTCGAGTGAAAGCATTCGACGGAGTTGGAAAGGCCTTCGCTAATCAGAATAAGGTGAGACCAACCTTCGTCCGGGGACTCGAAGGATGATATCCCTGATGCCGACCACCCTCTCTGTCTTTGTCAGTGAAGTCAATCACCCTGATGCTAAGCGATCCGCAGTCTTCAATGTGAGCCCACCCACCCCACTTTTTCTAGTAGGAGAAAGGCAATCGTCGAAGCAGCGACGGCTAAGCAGAAGAAGAATGAAGCTAGGCGGGTCGGGGGCAGCGAAACTGCGATTCTTGCTCTCGTAAGCCATGCCTACCCTTGCCTTCAACGACGGGTGCAGCCTCGCATAGTAGTGCCTTAGTATAAAGTGGCGCAGGTCTCTTTCAACTTGAGGAATTTATTTGAAAGAAGAGACAAGAGCAGTTACGCCTTTTTCTAATCCCGGATAAGCAGCTAAGAGCCTTTCAATAGCGCAGCGGATCTTGCTAACATTTTAGACTCTACTTAGTGAGTTGCCTACCCTCGCCGGTGTACTAGTTTAGTTAGAGGATGGGACGATAGAGCTCAAATCAATCGAATACCGTTCGTGACCTGACCCAGAGCCACTAGGACCAGTTGGTAAGTCTCATCCCGTGCTTGGACTTGGGCACGAAACGATAGCTATTCCTTGCATCGTTAAGAAGCATACGAGCAAAGCACTCTACCTACCCATACTGACGAATGAAAGAAGCTCAGCCCTTACGCGAGAAGGGCAGCGGGTTGCTTTCTCTGTTGGTTGAATTCGCCACTAGGTGGAATCAGACCTTCGGCTCTCGATTGCTGCTTGATTACCTATCTTGCTTGCGTTAAGCTTTCTTCGCTTTCAGTTCCGCAACTGGTGTTTCCGTAGAGAACGTCTTTTGAGGGACGGGAGTCAACTTATGAAAGACTCCTCAATTCGGCCTGTGAGAAAGAGGCATTCCAATGGGTGGTACCAATGCTTTAGATTGTTGCTTTCTATTTATCTCGTACTGAGAAGGAGGAGGAGTAGGAGCTAATTTCCGTATCTAAGTGCCAGTCACGGAAATACGATCACAACCCGAAATGGATAATAAAACTGCTAAGGCTTTCAGTCCTCAGAATTGGATTTCCTTGATAATGGAATGTATCACTACCACAAGGCTTTCAGTTCTATGGAATGGGTAAACTACGAAATCTTTCACACCTGGCAGGGACCTAAGACAGGGGGATCCCTTGTCCCCCTACCTGTTTGTATTATGTTTAGAAAAGCAGACGACCTCATTTTATTTGCCGAAGCCTCTAAGAGCCAGATTTATGTTATCATGGAGTTTTTAAATGACTTTTGTGCCATCTCAGGACAGGTGATCATCCCTGCCAAAGAAAAACTGTTTGTTTCACCCAACTTCCACAAGCTTACAGCTCGGGAGATCAGTGCTAGATGTCAAATTCCTCTCACTGCAGACCTAGGCAAGTACCTGGGAGTACCCCTCATACACAAGAGGATCTGTAAAACGACTTACTACCACATACTCGAAAAAGTGCAAGATAGGTTGGCTGGATGGAAGGCAGAGCAGTTGTCTATGGCTGGAAGAACATTGCTGGTTCAGTCTGTAACCTCTGCTATACCTGTATACACCATGCAAACAACGCGTATTCCGGAAGCCATAAACCAGGAAATAGATAGGAGGAACTGCAGATTTGTGTGGGTGGGGGAACAAGGATAACAAAAAGAGGAAAGATTTAGTGGCTTGGGATAAGGTGTGTAAAGCAAAAAAGGAAGGGGGCCTAGGCCTAAGGGGCATGAGCAAGGTCAACACTGCCTCAATGGCACGTATGGGACGGAAAATCCTCTCTGAACCAGACTCATTATGGGCTGCAGTGCTAAAAGGAAAGTATCCACAGAATTCAAGTTTGCTGGAATGCAAGGCCACTTCTAACTCTTCATATACATGGAGGAGCGTTCTCAGGGGTCAAGAGTTGCTGAAGAAAGGAACTAACCAGCTGAGGAAGTGGATTGTGGGAGATGGTAAAACAAAAAAGTTCTGGAAAGATCTATGGATAGGGGACCAACCGTTGTTAGCCTGCGCTTTGGGCACTATAATGGACTCTCAAATCTGGGACTACACAGATGGAAGAGGCAGTTGGAACTAGGAAAGCTTCTCTTATTGGTTACCTGAAGATGTGATCAAATGTATAATACGTGCCATCCATATATCCACAGAGGACAGCTGCCCAGATACTATGGTCCAATAATGGCAAATTCCATTCAAAAGCTGCATATGATCTCTTGGAGGAAGAAGCAAGTTGTGATGAAGAGGCGGAGTGGGCGAGTCTCTGGAAGGGGAAGATCCCGCCTAAACTAAAGCACTGCTTTTGGCTAGCCAGACAAGACAGATTGTTAACAAATAAAGTGCGTCTCACCAGGCACTTAACCACTGATTGCTCGTGAAAAAGCTGTGGATTCCCAGTGGAAAACAGCCTACACATTATAAGAAACTGCCCTATGGCAAGGCCAGTGTGGGAGCAACTCATCCCTCACAACCTTCACCAGCATTTCTTTGGCCTAAACCTCGGAATATGCTCAGTTACAGCTGCTGAATTATGGTCCCTGTACCATGCCTTGATGATAGCATGGATGGAGGGCCATAGGAAGGTGGCTGTCACAGTGGACTCCTCTGCGGTGGTTACCTTAGTTTCGCGGGAACCAGAAAGGACTAACCCACAGGCCCCCCTCATCAGTGCTTGCCTAACTAGAGGTCCCCTTCTCTATTGGGTGCCATCCCGCCACTCGGGTGAAACCTAACTGACTAAATCTCCGGTGAGGAGAATGGTTCCTCGCCCGTGACTCACGATGTCTTTCCGCCTAGAAGTAGAGCATTTAAGAAACTATCTGTCAACTAATCCTCTTTTCCATGCATGCCTGTCTAGTTAATAATGCCATCTCTGGAATTCGCCGGCAGTGAGTAAGTCAACCGAGTCTGATCTTCTTTCCCCATCCATCCTTCATGCCCACTATTGGTGGATCGAGAGGGGTATATATATAATGGGCGCGGTTGGTTGATCAAAACCCTTCTCCCGGGGTGGATGCGTATGGAGTGGACTCCCCTCATCTACTTTATTGAATAGCCGGAAAGAGATGCAGTCGATTGGTACCTCGATCTCTCTCTATCTATGATACAGTTCGTGCAATGCGGTTGATTACGATCTCGATCTAGTGAATGACCCACCGGCGACCATTCCCCCTCCATTAGATTACCGAATTAAAAAACGTCGGTTGTAGCGATTCCTGCTGAAAGTGGTTATGGCCGATCGACCCAAGTATAAGCAACAATAGCTAGGGAAAAATACAGGAGCAGAACCATTCATTGGAGAGACAGACCCTGATCAGTCAGTTGCCCGAGTGGTGCCCGGAACCGCTTTCAGCGGCTGGTAAGCCGCTGCTGTTCTAGAACCGTGAGATTCAATTCTATATCTTGTTTTAGCTTTAACTTAACAAAAGTTTACCAAACTTCCGTTCGAGTGGATTCCGAAAGGGGGGTTAGTCCTTTTTTCAATCATTTCTACATTACCCTTTTTTTAGCCTTATTAAGAAGCAAGGAATGGTGCTAGTCTGAAGGCTAATAGCTAAATATAGAGCTTGATGTCATATCTACCATAGTGGGTCAAAAGCAAATGGGAATAGTTGATCGAATTTCCGTGAGTTCGTTTTTGGTCATCCTGCATTTCTGCACTTCACCGACCTTTGCAGATTAGGCTAATCGTATTATGAAATGAAAGGAAGGAAAAATGGATACGCAGTATTCTATAATGAACATTGTAAGGTTAGAGTTTATTTAGTAGGCCACAGCAGATCGAAAAGTAGCTAATTTAGCTCAGTCAAGTTCTCGTATGGGTAGGGATTTGGCCATTGGCAGTTGAGGGGGGGGGTGTTGATTCCCCCCGCCTACGTAGGGTGCTAAGTGAGTAAAGTAGCCGCCTGATCTAAGAACCCAAAGAGCACCCATCAAACCACCTCTAGTTCAGGACCCATTTCTACAGTTGGGGTGCCAGAGTCCTACTGGAGGCTCATACGCAACCTACGTCTGTTGGGGAAGCTGCCCCCTACCCTAAGCCGGGCGACGTACGGTGTGACAGACAAAGAAGATATGCGCGGGATTTGTTACCGTACGAAAGGGTAATCCGACCACCTGTTTCATCCAACGACATCGAGGGAAAACCCCAAGTCAGGGGGGAGGCAAGTAATAAAAAGTGGAATATTAAATCGTGGATACATAAGCCCGGAACCACTCACACCATGACGAGGTGAAAGCAAACTACTGCAGCATTCTCAATATATCAGAAGATATCAAAGGAAGGGCGGCTACTATTAAGAAGGAGAGTGCGCGCTTCCTTTCACTGATAAGACGGTGCAGACGAAAAAGAGTCTGTATGATCGTCCGCTATCTTAGATTATACATCAGTCTTCGTCTAACCAACATTACTGCATTGAATACTCGTTAGTGCATACAGAGAAAAGCCCCTCTAGCTCCAGGTTGAAGGATGGGTACCCCCCTTATACGCTATACTTTTCCTACTAAAACTAACCGCTTTCACTAACAGAGCAGCTTCTACTCCTTAAAGCACTATTGCTTCCTACAACTTGAAGTCCTCAAATCGTATTAGCATATATATAATAAGATTAAGATGCTCGCAAGGGTGCTTAGTCAAGCCAGAAAGGTGGTTTTAAACCCACAGTTTTTCGAGAAAAGGTCCCATCCTTCAATATCATGATTGGGTCGACCAGGCCAGATCATGAGTGAAATATCATGATCGGGTCGACCAGGCCAGATCATGAGGTAGACAGAAAAACCAACACATGACATGCATTATCATTTCTATTTTGTTCCGACTTACTATTATATTTTGGGTTTTTTACGTAGGATTTCTTTATTTTGACATGGATTTCCAACTACTCCTGATAAAATTAGAATCCCTTCTTCTTCGAAGAGGACTCTCTTTTTTTTTGGGACAAATGGTCGGGTGGGAAGTGGGTCTAATGCTTTTTGCTCTGCTTACTCTCGAAACCACACCCACTCTAGTTAACATGGTAATATCTTATACTGATGGGACTTCGAGCCCAAAGCTGCCTGTTCCCGCATCATCACCCGTACCCTCAATATCTAGCGGGGGCAGCTCACAGTTTTCTGAGTGGTTTGGTCTCAAAACGGGGGCATCCTCTTCGGCGTCTGCCGCAGAAGCGGAAAAAGCGGTAATTCCTTCCACGGAAATAAGCCAGGGGGAATTGTTGGGAGATTCATCCAATCCGCAGGCCGCCACTTCTACTGGCGGCGGTACCCACTTCCCTACAACCCATGACATACAGAAGGAACTCAGGGACTTCTTATCCGCCTTTTGGAAAATTCAGGCACGCAGCGATTTTGTTCTCAATATTGAGGATAAGCTGGACCTCCGGCATGCTTCCCCCGAGAAGCTGTCGAAACTACACCGGCTTATGGAATCCATTTCCCAAGACGACCGGCCCACTTCTGGACGAAAAGCCGGGGAGCTCTTGCTCAAAAGAATTCGGGCATGGGAAAAAGAAAATGGATAAGCTCTTTATATATACGGGAGTTCGTGGGATCGGCATTCTTTAATTTAAGGAAGATATTCTATTATCCAAAACGGAGATCCTGAATTCTCCCCCGCGGGCAGGGAGCATGTAGTTCTGAATAAGTTTATTTCGGTTCTGCTGGAGGGATGGCCCCGACCGGAAAGAAAGGGGTTTTGTTGGTCGGGAACCTGCGGAGGGGCGGCTTCTTGAGAAGGAAAAGCTAGAGAATCGGGCGCCTGCGGCAGCGCCCCTTGTCTCGCGCTCAAAACCTCTTGCCCCGCAAAAGGGGCAACCGCCTCAAACAATTCGACTCCAAACATATTTTTTTAGAAATTCTCGTCACGCTTTTTAATTCACTTTACGAGAGCTCTGACACATTCTCCTTAGAACAATAAAGGAGAGGAAAATGGTGATACAAAAGAATCACCAGTCCCGCTATAGAAGACAAATAAAATAAGATGAAGGCTTTGACTTTTTTCATACTACGACATTTCCTACGAGACGGATTGAGGACTGACGGAGAGACTGAGTCAAGCACTACAAGAATTAGCACAAGGATTAGTGCTGGAAAGGTTGATACGATTGATTCGCTTGCCTCGAAGACTGGCATTAGGCCCCTACTGATGATAGGATTGATTCGAAGCAAAGGAAATGCTTCTACGCTACGGGAGATGCTAGAAGAAGAGAAGCCCCCGGGGGCTATTACACAGACTAGGAGACAACCGGAAAGCTATTCCCTTGCAACAACCAAAAAGCAGTAAGCCTTCCTTCCAACAATGGTAGGCTTTGGAATGCTTACGGAATGGAAAACTAGGACGAAAGTCGGCCTTAGTGATCCGACGGTGCCGAGTGGAAGGGCGCTCTTTAACCGAAAGCAGGAAAGGGAGCAGAGAGAACGAGAAAGATCGGTCTTAACTCACCTTAAAGTCCCAAGGGTGAATTCAAGGAGAAAGAAAGGGCTGTTCAGGACAAAGCTTTAATCCCATAGGTGGGCCTGGCGGGAATCCAACCTCTTCAAATCCAATAGCCAGCACCTCACAACTAAAGAAGAAAGTGCTCTTTAAGCTTAGAAAAAGGTCCATGAAGAACGTTTTCTATAAAACGAGATGAGAGATAAGCGGGATGAGCTAAAGAGAAAATCGATTCGCTAAACAGATGCGAGAGTTGACGGATGACCGATCGATACAGTACGAGAGATTCCCCGGTAAGTCTTTCAAAAGAGGAATTCGCGCTTTGCCCTAGCGAAGACGCACGGGAGAGATTCACCAAAGTAGGGACATATTCCGGATGACAGCTCGACCTCTCGTAGTAGGTAGGCACTTGGTGGAAGTAGAGGACGAACGGGCTGCTTATCGGTCTTAGCAGTGGTAAGAGTCATTCGAAGGAGAGAGTGAGTGCAAAACAACAGGCCAAGGCCTCGAAAGAAGCACGAGCTAAGCTTTAAACTAAAACAGCGGAGGCTTTTTTGTCAACGTCGATGACAACCCGATAGCCTTTTAGAGGGAACTTTCGGTGGGCAATCAATCTCAAAATTTCTCTTGAAACGCCGTTTCCAGCACTAATAAGTGGAAAGAACTCATTAAATTAAGGGAGAAGGGCTCTCAAATACCATATATGTTTAATAAAAGCAGTTTTTATATTGTGAAGGAGAAATCACAAGGAAAGTTGGTGAATCTTCTGTTTCAGGTCGCTGATCGGCTTCTTCCCCTCCTACGCTATGGATAGAACTGGGGTAGGCAAAAGCCCAACCCATAAAGACCGGTGCCGGCTCGTCTTCGCATACTATTGATTTACAGATTCAAACTATTGAAAAATTAAAGAAGGAAGAGTGGCGTCCGCGCTTACTCTACTAGAAGCCTCATCTTCTAGTTCTAACTCTTAGTTCTTACTCTTACCCGGGAACGGACTGGCCAAGACTTCAGCTTAAAAGCTTTGAACCTGTAGGGGAAAAAAAAGAAAAAACCCCTTCTCTACTTCTCGGCTTCCTTCCTCGCCTACTCTTTGCCGCTGGGCGTAACGTAGAAGTTTTGCTTCAATTAGAATATCTGAGGCTTAGCGGGGCAAATCGAACATTTTAATAAGGGTTGCCGAGCCAATAATTACATCCGTTTTTGGAAAAAAAGACTGAGAACATCTAGTCAGGTGAATCCAGTGAAGACTTGAAGATCTAATCCGAAATAGCTTCTTTAAAGCTCAGAAATAGATGTTCAGACTCCTATAAGGGCACCGCACTAAGTACCCCTTTTTCTTAAAGATTTTATTCAAGTAACTTGACCCTGCCGAGGGAATTTGTGATCCCTAGTTTTCCACTAACACTAAGGACACTTACCTGACAACATATATTGCGGTAAAGGCACTCCAACGGCAGCAGATGGTTCTGCTTCAGCATTAACTGATCTGCCAACATTGATGACACCCCAAGGGAGGGAACTCTGGCAGGAAATCCCCTAGTCATTTATCTTGATTCGCCTGCCCAACTCTAAAAATTTGAAGAGTAAGACTGGTTTAAAGAATAAGGGGAAGAGGAAGCTTTTCTTCATAATATATTTGATTTTTTTAGTAATGTAAAAAATCCCGTTAACGGGTTAAGGTCCGTAGTCTTTACTCGGAGTAGTCACTAGGAGAAAGAAAGAACTATCTTTATTGTATTTGAAAGTAGCAGTCGTCCTATCAATAGGAGTAGTGGGGAAAGCATTTCTTTCATTTGACATTATAGGAGGCTTCGGCAGCCGAGGAAGACAATAAGCTCTTCGCTTGGGGTTAGCAAAAAAGAAAGTTTTTCCATCAAAGACGATGAAACAATCAATTAGGACTGCGCCCTGCTACAAGAATGGAAAGGGCTTTGCCTGGTCTAGATCTCAAAGAGTCATAGTTAGACTAATAGGAAGCCGCTATAAGAGGAGGAATTTCATTCCCCTAAGCTAAGGGCCTTCCTCGTTCTCTGTTCGAGATAGAATAGGCGCGAATAAGTGTTATGGAAGAATATTTAAGAGCGAAGGCTTGAAGGGTTGCCCCCTATCTGGAATAGATTTTTTTCATCTTTTCAATAAGGGAAGACTGCGTTCTTGCTAATGGTTGAAAAGGGCTTTCCTTCCTCACTCTGTCATCCAATGCATATTATGGCACCAACCCTTCTTTTCTTTTTTTCTTTCTTTGTAGCTAACTAGAGTCCTTCTTTGAATCCTTCTTTGCTAGAGCAACGAATCCTGTAATAGATTTAATATAGAAGAGTCTTAGAAAAGGGTACTGGTTCACGCATTTCGGGTTGATTCCTCTTACCTCTAGAAAGATAAAGAAATGGTTGGGGGTACTTCACCGAATGGAGCGATAGGTCAAGTATGGGACGTTCAGTAAACAATCCCTTAGCTCAAGTCCTCGGAGATAGCCAACTGGGAGCGGAGAAGGCAGAGGCGGAGACGGAGCCGCTTTGGAAGCGTCAACGCAAGAAAAAGATAAGCCAAAAACGTGAAGTAGAGGGATCCCATCCTGACGGATGAGCTGCTCCCTCCCCCGGTTAACTACCACTACCCGGTCTTCCCTTTTAATTAATAGCTTCCGCTGGAGCACTTGCCTTCGTGATGAATCCCTTGAGCTTTTACTAGCTTTTTGCTTCTTCTTGCCTTATTAAATTAAAAGAATATTCTGTCCATCTATGAATCCTTCCTTCCCTTACTCTTGATCGGATTAACTAGTCCGAAAGTGCCACAGCGCATTCAATTCCTGAAAAGAGGGCATTCGGGGCATCTTCTTCTTCTGTGCGTGTGCATGGGATATCTTTTACTATTGATTCAACCAAAGCGGACATTCATTGATGATCTAGCACACTTGCGAATGCCCAAAGAAAGTCATCAGTCCCAGAGCTTATTCGTGCACAAGGTATTTTGTCCATTTACAGCAAGCAAGCTCTTTTTTCGCAAAATAACCGTTATCCCGCAAAACCAAAAGAATAAGACATGGTAATTGCTACGTTACTCTAGCCAGTCGAATGAGAAAGGGGAGTGGAAATGGAATTGATTTAAGAAAAACTGCTAGTTAAAAGATCGGCATCAAGACCGCTTTCTTTCACCTGAGGAAGGAGCTAAACAAGACATACTATGATTAACCTTTCTGTGCTATGATTGATTCACTTGCCCAAGAAAGGGCTATGCGAAATGGTACTTGCACTTCGTCAAAGCTTCCACGAGCAGCAGATTCTATT
>MKEJ01061586.1:55000-63759 GCA_001753735.1 Embelia ribes
TAGGTCAGATTCCAGGGAGGCATTGATTGCTTGCTCGTATTGGTTCCGTACCCTCTTCGCCAGATGGATCAGATGTAGGTGGCCTGGAAAAAGTAGTTCCGCTCTTATCTCTCCGGGGTCGACGTTCTTCACCGATGAGAGAAATGAGAACTTCTCTCGCGTGCCGGGAATCGGATGAATTGGTAGCTGGCGGTCGATAGTTGTATGTAATGTTAATTAAAGGTTTCGAAGGGTCCTTGGACACTCTCCCAATAAGGAGAGGAAAGGGCAGTGTTCATTGATAAATAAACCACCTCTTCAATACAATAAAATCCATTTCCTTTCTCTCTCCCGTTATTCCTTCTTTTCTTTCTTGATAGCACAGGAAAGAGACTGTTCTTGGTCCTTGGCCGTCCTTTGTCCTCTTTCGATAATACCATAGTTGGTCCCGATCTTCGATTCAATCTGGGAATAGAGACAGGGTTGTTAAAGAGACCCGTGGTAATCGTCTTTTTTAGCTTTATCCGAGGGGCAGATCTCTTAGCTATCTTTAATCAGGCTAATCTTCTTCCTAAACTAAAGATCCCATCCTGCTTAGAAAGATAGCAGCCAGAAAGATAATGTATAAAAATCTATGATAGCGGAGTGAAGTGGAGAAGTAAGTAGACTGGACAACTAAGAGGGAGACATTAGTGATTCCCCAATCGATAGAGGGCAGGCTCAGAAAGAAGATTCTCGAGGGAATGCCTTTTATTTTAGGTACTACTCTTGGAGAATCAACTGATAGTCTTTTCGACGAATCCCTTGTTCGAGAATGCGCAGTTCTCTTTGCACGAATGCTCTCTTAGGCAGCTATCGAATAGGCCTTTCGGGATTAACCTGATTTACTAATATGCCCGCAAGAAGGAACTGCAATCGAATATGCCTCTAGTCAATATACGAGATAAGCAAGGATCAATCAATAGTCAAGATAGCCACGGGCAGATGTTCTCGACGAATCTGCAGCTGTTACAGAATCCGCAGCTATAGCTATTGAATCAGAAAATTTCCATCAAGCCGATTAGTTTTAGCCTACAAGTACATAGGGGCAAGGAGAAACTGCTAGTGAAAGCTACTGACTTAATGTCTTGGCTTATTCTTCCTTTATGGAGAGAGGGCAAGAGCCCATACTTTGAGCACGAATTTATACGTAAGATGCCCGGATCACTAATTCATAGATGGACAACCTCTAGAAAGGGCCTTTTTCCCACTTCTGTTCTGAATTTTCGTTCACATGGTCTCTTCATGCTTTCTCGGTCGTCACCAGTGCGGAAGGAAAATCCGAACAAAGAAGATGGGATGTCGACTACTACCAAAGACCAAATCAGAACTACGACTTATAACTAAGTCTGTGATCGGTATCGTAGCATCAACAGCTGTGGAAAAGGGCTCATCGGGGAATGGTATTTCTTATGTGATTTACCAGATGGTGTACAAGACACTGGGATATAGTTAAGAAGTATCCCCCTGTCCTAGCATGGAATGACCAACTAATCACATAGATAAGAACAGACGGTTTGGTAAAAGATTTATGGCAAGAGTTACCGACTTGCGAATTACATGAATAAAATAACTAGACCTACCAACTAATGAAAGGGATGTAACAATAGGAATTACTACTCAATCAAATGAAAAGGCTGGCCCTTATCTATTGGATCCGTGCCCGCCTTTTCATTTCTGCTGCCAGGTACTCCAGATATGCCGCAGGAAGCATTGGCTCTTGGAATGGATCCTCGGATTTCGTCAACCTATTCAACTTCTTAAGCTAATAGTCCCAATGGAAAGAAGCTTTTTGATGAGTCTGCTGCTATAGCTAGACTTCAACCTAGCTCTCCAACAGCCAAGGTAGCGTAGAAGGAAGAAGGGGGAGAGCCTGTTAACATTGATAGTTCTTGACAATCATCCGATAGTGACTCTCTTGTAGTGTAGCACCTCGAACAAGAGAACAAGGAGCCTCATCTCAAAAGAGAGCCCGTAAACGACCTCGCCGCTAACTCCAGACTTGACTGAACTCTTTGTAATACTACCAGAGATCCCTATTCATACCTTGGACTTCAGAGCTGGTAAACTACCTTTCTTCTTTAGGAAATTAAGTTAAGTTAAAAGGGTTAGCTGACTTCGAGAGAACCATACGGCCGAGGATCTATTCTCCCTTTTATGGGGTATTCCTTTCCAGGAAGTACCAGCTTTACTTAGACCCTGCTTACCAAGATGAGTTCCCAGCCCAGCCAATGAAGTATGAAAAACCATATCATTCAGGGGGACCCGCCCTTAAAAAGAGGACTCTATCTCCAGGACAAGGCCCATTGCCACTCCAATAATCTTAGGTCCAAAATAGATCCTCTCCCGTCTCCGAGACAGTATGGCAATTTCTCCTTTTTGGTATCTCGTGGAAGTTAAGTTCTTTGACGATTCTAAACAAAAAGCCCGAAAAGACTGGATCCTTAACACAGCATTTGAGATAGAAGGATTGCCATAGGGTTAGGGCTGTTATTACGGTTTTGAGTTGTAATTTCCTATGATTTGTTAGCCATGCCGCCAGCTCGGACATAGAAAATGGAATGAAAGGGATAGCAATTGACCAAAGAGATGAGTTGCGAACAAAGAGAAGACTGCCTTATTCATTTATACGATATTTATACGATCAGGGATCTCTCTGAGACGAAGAATTACATCAGATGAAAGCTCGTGGTACGCCAGAAGACCATCTTTGCAAGGGCCCAGTTTGATCGGGTCGGCACCGAGCAAGACATCGAGCAGCTGTTATTGTTGAAAGCCTCACCAATCATTCTACTATTGTAGCCTCACTTAATGGTTCCGGGATAGAACCTTTGCTCAGAAGTGGATCAGTGGCGAGGTACTCTAACTATTCTCAAAATCAATCCCTAGGATCGATATAGGCTCGAAGAACGCATATTAGTCAAGAGTAGGTTCTTTACCCAGCGCGGAACCGGCATCGGCCGTTGTTTGCTCGTCTTCTCGCTCTCCTACCCTAACCTACCCCGCGAGTAGGAATGTGGGCTCTGAAGGTGGCGAGTTGTTGCTGGCGAACAAGAGAAGAAGATGCAGCTCTTGCGCTTGAGGCACCAGAAGGTGAAGATGCTCAGAGGACCTTCTATGAATTAGTCGAGGCGAGTAATAAGAACCGGGCTGTCGCTGCCCGTCGTCCACATAGAACGAAGAAAAAGGACCAATCGATGACTCTTGTGCCGCTCTAACCGGCCCTTGTGAATCCCTGTCCACTTCATCTTTGTAGAAGAACATAGAGAGCCATAAGATGCTCCCTTACCTAAGGGCAAATAGGGCTAGTTTATGAGCTGACCAGAACAAAAAGGAAAGGGAAGCTGAACGAAAGAGAGGAGTTTCCGCTGCTGAAACCTCTGAAGATATGTCATCTCTATAGTCTACTGCCTAACAGTCCTTTATGATCTGATTAAGCGCCTATATAAAGGAAGAAGGAAGGAGGCGGACTTCCCCTTATGCCATGAAAGAATCTTTCTTTACGGGGAGCGGTGAAAGGGTAGCAGTAGGGGGTTCAGCCTACGATCTCTTTCTCCTCTCCTCTTCCTGATTACTAGTTCGGGAAGGGCGCCCCACTCACTTGAGAATTGAAGAGCTTCTAGACCCACCTTTCAGCTCTAAGGTACTGTCTTTAAGGGTTACCGGAACCTCCCTATGTGGATGCTTACCCTGGTTTTTAGCCCATTTCTTAGCCGGCTCTTTCAATACTAGTCGCGGGACCGATCGCTCCTAGGGCGTCTACCCTTGCACTGGTCGAATGGGGAAGAGCTTCTCCCACTTCACCAACGGGTAATACGCTTCATGCTTTATACGGCACCCTCTCTTCTAACTATTTGGCTTGGCTCACCCACCGATCAGGTTCTTTCGTTACCGCGTCTGCCAAATACAAGAACACCATTTCCTGCTTTTTTGTGAACAGGATTTGCTATTTCGTGGTACGATTCCAATTCTTTATCAGATCTCATGGAAAAGACCAATTCAAAATCCAGCGTATTCCTTTCATAGGCCGGGGATAACGGGTATACCAGGCAAGGCGTTCTAGTTCGAGCGAAAGGTGCGAACCTTTCCAAAAGAGAAAGATGCTGCTTCTACGAGTGATCCCTGGTTGCGCGAAGGACCTCCTTTCTTCTTCTCTTGTGCCCTTCTTCCACATCCCGGTCCAAGCTCTATCCTCAATCGGCGTAGCCTCGCATTCGCTACGTAGGAAAGCACGGATTCGATGAATGCAAGTCCAGATATTAAGAAGGGCGTCGATCCGGCAATTGAGGTGGAAAAGGATAAAGCATGGACGAACTTATGCGACGCTCTGGAGAGGTATAACACCTTAGACGAGGGAAAGGAAGACTCCCTGCCCTCTCCCGCGGGGGAATGCATGTGGGGCAAAGATTCTCACATACCTATTGGGACTGATCTTCAGGCAAAAAGGGCTTGCTAGCTTTTGGCCATAGGCGGAGAGGAAAAACCAATATCTTTGGCAGCTTCCCCTTCGTAAAATGAGGATGCTAACCTTTCCATCTAGGTAGACAGGAACTCTGAACCCACAGAGCGGTATTCTCTATCGCCCTAGGTAAGGCTCAGCAGCCTTACTGGAAGATAGAAGAGCAAGCCTATCATCATCGATGTAGATTTCTTTTTGCACTCGCTTAGTCCAAGCCATCGAATGAGCCCTTTCTTCCCTTCTATAGCTGGATGCAATCTCCTTCGACTAGAGCTTTTGGTCCCACCCTACCAAAACTCTCGATATCGAAAAGAAAAGATAGGGATTCCGGCGACTTCTCCAACTGACTCACTAAGCTACTAATCTGCTTTGTCAAATGGGATGCCCCGAAGAGCTGAACTCGGACTTCTTTTAGAGTTATTCCGCTAGGATGGCTTTCGGGCTGAGATTCTACTTGATGCAGCTTGAACCTTCAATATGAAATCCCTATTTACTTTAAATCAATGAACTTAATGTAGCCCCGTAGTTTTTTGAAATAGAATAAAACTAAAATGGGTACAAACAAGTGTTGATAGCACTTGAACTTAATTTCTAACGATTGTCGATACCTTTGGGATGATGAAATGTTCTACTTTCCCTACCTTACCAAATTAAGTTTTTATTTTATGGACAATAGGAGATGTACCACGTGGTAGGCACATCATATTTTTGGATTTTTGTCAAATTTTAATGGACAAAACTACAGAAAAAAGGAGAACAAAAACACAATAATGATGTATAAAGTACCTATCCAAGGTAATACTCTAATTTGATGAGTGTACAACATTGAATCTAGCTATCTACTAATTAATTTTATATTTTGAAAAACAACTTTTAAAGAAACTTTTCTTCAATAATGAAGAGCAGTATGATTGGTAATCCTAATGGTGGGGTTAGGGATAAAAAAAAAATGGTGACGCTGAATGCTATACTAATTAATATGGAGGGTAAAAATTATTATGAAAGAGAAAAATAAAAATAAAAATGAATTAATAATTTTTTTTAAAAGTCCTCCAAGCAAAGTTTTAGTTTGGGATTATTTCTTTATTTTTGTTTAAGATTTTAAGCTCCTTTTGGTGGTGGCGGGAGAAAAAATCCATTGGTGGAGTTGTCACACATCACTGTCAGCGTAGGTGGTACTCAAATGTTTTTTTTCTATTGTCCTATTATCAAGGGAATATTTGTTGGTTACGGCGTTTAAATTTTAATATTTTAAATTTTTTTTATTTAAAAATTGAATATTTTGTTGCTAAGTTTTGAAGCTTAACCCATTTCTATTTTGATCTAAATAAGTTGAATATATCGAATTATTTAATATTTAAAAATAAAATAATTTATTTCCTTAAATCTTAGGAATGAAACAAACACAAGTCACGTTTGTACTATTCATTTTAGGATATAGTTTCTGAGTTGACGGAGAAAAATCATTAAGTCTTGAAGATGTACTGATTGATTGGGCTGCACTAGAATATTTTTCCACAAAAGCCACCTATAATGTCAAATCATTTCCATTATTTATTATTTGTGAGTCCCCCCCATCTATTCTTTAGCCCACGAATTCAATGATTTTCTTCACTATTCTTCTCTTCGACCTAAATTAAGCTTAATATTTTTATCAATTTCTATTTGTTGATGGAGTTCAACTTTGTGTAATTTACAGCTGCATTATTGTAAATTTTCATCAAATATTAGATTGAGTGATTGCTAAATTTGGGATTGCTAAAATTGGGAAAGTAGTTTTAATAACATCATATAAATACTTGATAGAATTGCCAAATTCAAAACAGACGTGTTTCGATCGGTTCATTATTTGCTATCGAAGGAGCGACAACATCTCATTGGTTCCAAATATTCTATTCGGGTAAGATTAATGCTGGCCAGCGGTGGGACGTGCTGGGTGTACTTCAAAGTAAGAGCATTTGTTTGACCAAATTTGGATGTAGGATCTTTATTTGAAAAGAAAAAGAAATTTTATTGTGCAAATTGAATTATGGTAGCACTTTTGTTAGTTGAGTAAAAACTACAGGGACCATATTTGTAATTTTGGTTAAGGGTTACTACAACCGAGGGTAAATATCATGTCAGAGAACGCTCCTTTGTGATTTTAGATCACTTTAGTAGTAATATTTTATATAAAATATAAATATTTTTTAATAATTAATTATATTAAAATAGAGAAAAATATTTTGAGAATTTTTAAAATATTTTTTGAGATTGATATGCCTCGTCTATATTCGAGGTGATTTGAGTTGTATTCTCTTTATTGTTTAATTAATTAATTTTGTTGGTGTGTAGCTCATGTGCTTTTTAATCTTGATTTGGATAAATTTTTTCCATATTAAAATTTGGTGTCTTTTATGTATCGTTATTTTTGTGCTTATGATAGATTATCGTATTCTTGCATTGGATCATATTTGTTATTTGATTCCCTTGCGATTTGTAAATGGACGTGAATACTTGATCGTTATTCCGACTATCGCCCTGTGAGAGCATGTCCGCATCATTTTACATATGCATCGTTATTTTTGTGCGTATGATTGATTATCGTATTCTTGCATTTGAACATATTTTGTTATTTGATTCCATTGCTATTTGAAAATGGACATGAACACTTTATCGTTATTCGCACCACGATGATTGCCCTCTGAGAGCATATCCGCATCATTTTATGGACAAAATTTATGAACTTTGTGTTGACCGGTGGATATGAACGAGCAGTAACACTAACTGTATCGTATTTTTGAAGTTTTTAAAAAGCAGTTTATTAATTATGGAGTCATGCCCAAATTGGCAAGGGAAAGAAAATTTGGTGGGGTGCTTGCAAGACTAATAGATGAAGAAACAGAATAATAAAAACCAAAAGAAAAAAAAAGGAAAAGGTTATATAACATGTAAATTAAAAATCGTAAAAAAATCTTTTACTGTTTTAGATAAACAAAAGTTAAGTATTATTACTTTTGATTATATAAAAGTAAGAAAAGAAGAGATTATACGGAATCTGATATAAATGCTCAAGACATTTAGGAAGATGTTCCTCTATTATACTACATTCTGCACCTGTATATATTAAATAATAAAGTCTTGCATGCTCTTGTAACAAAAAAAAAAGTAAAAATCATCTTATCTGCTCTTTAAATTTATCAATTATAATATCCGGATAAAATAAAAACAAATAAAAAAGTTTTCAATTTATTTATTTATTTATTTTTATTTTTTTATGAAATCCCACCAAAGTATTTATGTAGAAACTCAATTGTAAGTATTCTTCATATCAATAAAAATCATATGTAGATCTTTCTTTCTTGATCTAAATCTCTCTATTATCTTTTTCAGTAAATGAAATGATTTTATAGCCGATCTTCCAGGTATAAATCTAGATTGATGCTCTAAAACACTTTAACTTATGTTCAATTACTCTATTCCAAACCTTCATACTAGAGCTCATTAGTTTAATCCCACTATAACTAGAATAGTTCTATATATCCTTTGTTGTAATAAAAAAGTAATAGAGTACTCTTTCTCCCCCTTTTGAATTCAATCTTCTATATAACTTCTCATGAACTTTAAATTAGGATGACCTTTTTATCTTTTCTTTTTGCTTCTTTGTATATATCATAAGTTTCATCATCCTTACACTTTTTTTAGTTCTCTAAATTGCTTTGCTTAACCACTACTTTCACCTCTTCGGTCCACCAGCAAGATTCCATTTCAGGGGCAACTATTCCTCTAGATTCACCAAGTGTTTCCTTAGCAATCCTATTCACAATTTGTGTTATCTTTACGCAATTTCATTTACATTTATTTGACCTTCCAATTGGCCTCTTTAATTACCATGTCATTAAAGGCTATCCATCAACTTCCACCACTTAATTCTCGATTCTTAAACTCAATCCTCTTTCTTTAACCAACTTTGTTGTTGAACCAAGATGTCAAACTAAGAGGGGGAGTGAATTGGTTTTCTTTGAAAAATTACCGAGCAAAATTATTTTCCTTTTTTTATAAAAGTGTTGTTGAGTTAACGATGAATGAACATTGTGTATGAGTAAATGAAAGTGCTGAAAATAAAAAAGAAAGAGATATGATACTGAGTTATAGTAGTTCGGTAATAACTTTGCTGACGGTGTATTGACAAAGCCCCTACGTCCACTTCTTCAAGGTTTATCCCTTTGAGTTCCCTTTAGAATGATGTAAATCTTTTACACCTAAACAACCGATTAAGATTTCCCGGGTCCTAAGCTAGACC
>MKEJ01061592.1:0-12702 GCA_001753735.1 Embelia ribes
TGGTTTCTTTTCCAATTGAGCATCTTCATAAATGTGCAAGTTTTTATTTTGGTAGACTGAAATTTCAAATGATTGACCTTCGTTTTTCTCAGGTTTGGAGTTGACAAGCGACGTATGGAACTCAAGAGGCTAGATCGGTAGAGGTGTTCTTTTGTATGTATGTATACAGTGGTATCTGCATATGTTCATTGCCTGCTATTCATCTATGGAGCAGATTGAGTATTGTAATTAATCAGTTTTTGATACTTATCATTAAAGTTTAGATTGGATTTTGTTTGTATTTTTTGTTGTCATTTCCCTGTTACTAAAGCACAGTTTATTTAGTACAATTCTTTTTTATGGTTTTATCTTTGTTTTGTGTATTAAGCTGACCGCTGTAAACACCAATTTGATAGTTTTGTCGCCGCTGAGCATGAGTTTTTCTGGTCACTTTTTCTCGACAAAACATCGCACACTATAGCTTTTCCTGCCATTTGGGTCATCGTGGATCTTCAGTGCAAACTAACAAATGCACATGCGGGTAATTTTTTTCTCCCCACAAGCATTCTTGAATGCGAGTACGTATATAGCAACTAACAATTGCACATGTGGGTGCGCGAATTGCAGCTTTCTGACTTGAATCTTCAACGAAACAAACATGTCGAACTTTTAACAAATAATCTTCCAAGGGCTGTTGTATGAAAATTGTAAAATTATAAGCCACAACATTGTATATACTTTTATTCCTTGTGATGAATTTAAAATGGACATATATGTATATTTTAAAACTACATAACATGCAAGCCAGCTAACCTACAGTCATCTAACCAAATCTCATAATAAATCCACACAAGAAACTCCATTTCTTGCTCAGGTAAAAACTGAAACATTTTACTGTTGTTTACATGCATAATCGTCCTAAATGATCCTTTTGCGAAGATAACTGGCCCTGAATCGCAGCCAATCGACAAGAATGCTTGGTTATCAGCCGATACATCGACGGCCTTGCCCACGGGACGATACCGTAATCGTCGTTATATTCTTCCATTCCTTCTACCAGAAATTGCCACGCAAATGAACCGGCCCCAGACTTACTTCTTCTGACTGAGTCGTACATGATTTTGAAAATCGTTTCGTAAAATTTCTCCCTCTGAGAGGGCTCGAAACCCTTGTTCAGATTTGACCAGCCGAATTCGGTGAACATGACTGGTTTTTTCAGTTCTTTATCTCCATCTTCTATATGAGAACCCATCCATTTCGAGACAAATTTCAGTGTCTCTGCCAGCTCTTGCCCATGAAACCTAAACAAAAGGAGAAAAATAATGATACTTTTGAAAGTTTATAGAGCCTGTAAGATAATGTTTTCAAACTTTCTAATTCTTGATCACTTGTTTTCACTCTGTTTTTATGTCATTTAGTTTCTCACCAGAAAACATAACGAACAAAAAAAAAACTTTTAGTAGGTTCTAAAGCACAACTACATATTCTAGAAATCCATCCGATAACTGTTTTTGGAACTGCAAACGTTTTCACAACCAAAGACAGTATCCAAAACACAAACAAAAGCAGCCATAATTTCTCAGTTAAGATTCATTTTCAAAAGTAAATAATTCAGCACGTAATGTTACGTATCTTACCATTGGTCAGGGTATATATGAACAGAAGCAAAATCAATGGCTGACAAATTTGAATTCAGAATAAAATCAGATCCAAGGTTGGCAGCCCATTCCCCTGGATTGACGGTCGACGATTTCCGACTCTTAGGACCGTAAAATCCTTCAAGGCCCACAGTTACTAGATGCTTTTTGTCGATTGATTTCACAAAAACCGACATCTCTTCTATCCAATCCTGCAATGCCATGTCATTGCATTGTCACTACATACGATCATACATAATAACACTTCTAAACGAGCAACATTCTACTTGTTAAGTTACATAGAGTAAATATAATTATCCATGAGGGCACAACAAAACAAGTGCTTACTTGCAGAGTTCTTCCTGAGGGATCAATCATACAGCGAGGCTCGTTAATCAACTCCCAAGCAAAGATGGTCGAGTCATCCCTATATGGAACTCCGGTGATAGTATTCCTCCTCGTCAACAAAGTCTGACACAAATAGAATAAAAAATCATGTGCGACACAGAAACGAAGACAAGAAATTCCCCGAGTTTACAGTATAAAGAAGAGAATTGTGATCCTTTAACTAAGACTAACATGCTCGAATGCCTATTTTTTGGTTACACTGCCAATTCTACCAAATGCTGAAGCTTTTAGAATGAAATAACTTTATTTAAATTTATTTAAGTCTTCAACACTGCCCCTACTTGCGAGCAAGACTTAATTCATTATTTCAAGAAATCCATCCATCCATATTTTTGTATATTTTTGTTAGGCCAATGGACGTGCAATTTAATATTTTTCATGACCAACGTTTCTCTAGAGCATTAAACTCAGGACCTTCCATTATCCTAGGCTCTCATATCAAGTAAAGAAACCAATCCTACCAAAATCTCCAGCTAGTAATAGGGGTTAACTTTATTTATATCTATTGCTCTTCAAAAATGTTAATACTGAACACAAGGAAAAAAAGAAAAATGAACCAAAACAAAATTAAAATGTGGTAGAAACCGAAACAAACCTTGACATGGTTCTTGAAATACTGCCGAATGGATGGATCATAGAAGAACGAATCATTCGAAGAGCTCAAACCCACACCTTCTTCCCATGCCCACTTGACATACTGTGTTTTTCCGCCATATGGTTTCAAGTTATTAACTAAGCTCAGTACAAGACGTATACCATTTAACCTTGCCTCCGCAATGACATAGTCCAAGGCCTAGAGAAAACCATTTCTGTCGTATATTAGAAACACAAAAAGGAAGCAATAATCGATAAGCTGCAACATTCCTAGTTTAGGATAAGTATAAATTAAGGGATTATTGGACTATATTAGTCAGGATGAGGGCTCCTATTTACAGTGCCCTGTCTCGATTTCTTATAGTCAAACATTTTGAAGGTCAAATTTGAGGGTGATCAACAAATATAACGACAATGTAATAGTTATGGCCATAACATCGCCACTTTAATTATGTTCCCATTATTCCATCAAAGCTAGCATATGGTTCTCTCTTAGACGTGATTAATGATTGAATATAACACGGTACATGTTTAGCAGAATTAAAATTTAAAATGTTTCTTCATTTATATCACTCTTGCACACTACAATCCCTAATCCTTTAACATGTCACAAAGAACCCTCATCGTTATCACTTCCGAATGAATCAAGAAATCATATTGACGAAACCATGCTCTCTTAATAATTATTTTTGCTATTAGTTGATATTTATTTATTTTGCTAGGAGTAATAGAGTTTTTAGCAACCCAAGCCTATTATTGTTTTCCAATAAGTAGCTACTAAAGGTTAGAGCTTTTCACAGCACCGTGAGAATGAGAGTTGGTTTCCTCCACATTGTGAGTGAAGTATGTATTGATTGTTTCATCCTTAAAATAAGAACGCAATACCTAAGCAATGCCGTACAAAAAGTGAAAGGGGAAAAAAAAATCACCTTGAAAACATGCTCATCATATATGCCTGGCGAAATTTGAAGGGCATTGTAGCCCCCGTCGTTGAAAGCCCAAGTACGACAAACGGTAAGGCCCATCTTCGCCCCGGCTTTTAACATTGCCCGAACCCGAGGCCTTCTAGATTCATCCACACCATTGTCCATCAACCAATAAGAATTCCACCCATTGATGTAAAATGCTCTACCATCAACCGTAAACTGAGTCCCAATTCTCTGTACAAAACTCATCTCCGGCCCTTTGTGATAACTCGCCCATAAATCCCCAAACGACAAGTAAATGAATATCGCACATGAGGTGAAACCAAGAATTGGGTAAAACAACCCATTTCCAGAGGCCATTTACTAAAATCAAATTACAAACCAAAACCCACAAAAATTTAGAAACCGCGAGTAGTAGCCAGGTGGCAAAGGCAGTGTGGCGAAACTCCCCCTGGCGCAATAGGTAGGTCAAGGGTGCCACTATGCTTAGAAACAATTGTCCCTTGGGGCAAAATACAATATTATAGTCTCGGACTATCTTCGTGTCTTTGTACTCCGATGTGCTGTAGCGAGTACTCCTATGGCCAACCAAACACTAGAAGTAATTACTCAATACCCTTTGGGCAAAAACCATTAATTTTCCTAAAAAAATAATATATACCCAGATGAATTCTACGCATATCAGATCTCTACAGACCATAAAACTACAAATGGTAACTCATATCTATAATTTAGCAATCATTTATCAATTTAGGGCTAAAAATTCTACAATTTGCCAAAACCATATATACCCAAAACAAGAGTTGTGTACCTCAAATCTCTTCAAATGAAACCCAGATACAATATGCAACTAATATAGGATATGCAATTGAATGATGTACATAAATTTATAACTCACCTCTCCAGAGAGAGGGACAGAGAGAGAGAGAGAGAGAGAGAGAGAGAGATGGAGACAGCCACGTGAGCAGCTTGCGGATCTGGGCTTTATATTCCGGTTCGGCGCTATCTACGCTGATATCGTTTATTCCGGTTCAAAGAAACCGGTTCATTCATTCAGCTAGCTATGCCAATGTGGTCCATGGTGCTAATTTACTTCTTCTTCCATTTTAATTCTTTTTTACTAGGATTAAAAACAATAATTAATGTTAATAAAATTTAAAATATTTTACTCTCTTTCTTAATATATCTTTTATTAATGCTATTCATTTTGTACAATTAATGCGATGGAGTAATTAAATTATTATAATAAATAAGAGCATTTCATTAAAATAGTTTTTAACTGTTTCTCTAAAATAAAAACTAAATTATTTAGTGGGATGGATTAAAAATAAATAAAAAATTATTAAAATAGATGGAGAGGGTAATTTTTGCGGAGAAAAAACTTTTTGATGTATAAAATGTAATAATAATAATGCTTTATTATTTGTATATCATTATATCTTAATTTCTCTACTCGATAACTTGTTTAGTATTTACAACTTGAGAATTTTAAAGTTACCATTTACAACACTTTGTATATCTAAATTACGTAAAATGCATAAGCAATGCACATTATTTCTTTTTCTAAACTTTTATTTTTAAATACCTTCACAGAAAATAATTATTTAATTGCTTATTATGGTGAAAAAATATTATTTTGAACTTTCTTCATTATTTGCGTCATGGAGAGGGAAGAGAGATCAATAATATAGGAAAAAGGAGAGAAAAGTTATTATATTTTATGTTTAAATAATGAACAGTAAATCTGTATATATAAACACTACATCAATCTCTGAAATATGTAATGGTTCTTGATTTTAGTAGTATCTTATGGCATACTGAAACAAAAAAAAATATACTTCATCCGGTCACAAATTATTGCATACATATTTTTTAGAAAGCTTTAAAATGTAATAATTTAATATTTAAATATAATTAAAATATTAAATTTATATTTTTAAATGTTAAATAAGGATAAATTTTTTGATATATTAAAATCTTAATTATTTTATTTTAAAATTTTCTAAAAAAAGGTGTTTGAGTAGCATTAAAGAAACATGACACAACCGATCTTGCCCCAAGTCAATTGCAAAAGGAAATTATGCCTTGTGAACCAAAAGCTTGTAAATGAAAGAGCTTTGTTTCACAGTGCCTCAAATCCTTCTACTTCAGCATTTTTTTCTAAATTTCAGAAATCACTTCTATAAATTTCGAAATCTGTTTCATAAAATTCATACTCAACAGAGAGCTGCGGAAAAGGAAAACCTTCAAATGAAGCTTTGCAAAACACAAGAACATGGAAACTAACGGAAGTTAGCAAATAAATTAATAAAGTAATATGAACTTCAACTATGAACCAAAGAAGACAAAACTGAATCTTGTTTTCTCTACACAGAGATTGAGATCCCAGATAACGTCAACTATCACTGTGATTCTGGCTTTTTTTTCTTAGTTTTACCCTTCTCTTGCATTCGTTTTTTCTTCACTTCGGCTGTGACCCATGTGTAATCCCGAGGGATCTCAAACGGGTCTTGGACGTTATCTATTTTACTTCTGTTACTGCTATAACTACCAGTCGAAGAAGTTGACCTATGGTGAGGGGTTTTCATCCACGTGAACCAAGACGATGAAGAGCTCGATAGCTGCACTACCATCGGGCTCTCTCGGCCTGATGGGAGCGGGGTTGAAGGAGGGGTTGAGAAATCGTCTAGCGGCTGTAACTCTTCGAATTTGGTAAACGTGACCAATACTCGGATCGTGGGAACGACAGGGATGGCAACCTGAAAATGGTGAAAAATAGTATTGATAAAAATAGAAACTAATGAAGCAGAAAAGAACTGGTTTCGGACGGTTACTCGGTGAAAAAGCGTGTCTGCTAAGTGACATAATCGGGTTACCAGGGCTAGAAATTTACTACATTTAGAGACGTATCAAGAAATGCAGCGCTAACATACATTTACATAATAAATTTGAGGTTTCTAGCAGGATATGCTATATTACATATAGAACACATACAGATCATTACTACGTTGTTACCATGTTTTCCCCCCTTTTTTCATGCTATTATATTGTTTCAACCTGATACAACATACTAAGGAAGTAGCAGCGGAAGCTAGTAATAAAAGGAAGTGAAACCTATTGTTTCTTTATTAAATGTCGGTTTCCAAACAAATAACCACGACTTTTCCTTCAAATCAATCTCACTGCTTTACGACACAGATGAGGGAGAAGAGGAAATCCCCCCTTTTGCTTCAGATCCTTATTTCTTTAAGAAACCAAAACTAAATCCAGAGTCAAAAATGTTCAAACGAATTTCTCAGTCCAAAACTTACACACTAATCAAGGCTTATTTCAAATTCAAACTAAGATACAGGAGTTTACTCACTTTGATAAAATTAAATACATACCTTGACAGGAAAGGAACCCTTGGGAAGTTTCGTAGTGAGCAACTCCCGTAAGCGACGAACAGCTTTAACTTTGTTAGCTAAAATATCTAGCAATGGAAGTAATTCCTCGGTACGTAAGGGAAAATTTGGGGCAAGCCACAATACGGGCCTCAACCCTTTCTTATACTCGTTCTCTTTGCTCCCATCTTTACACTTATTTGCTGTCTCTAAATTAGAGCTCATCGATGAAGATGCCTTCATATGCTTCCCTCTTGGTTTCTCATCTCCTAGAAGATCACTAACTTTCTCTTCCACACACAACGAACTCCTCGGTGGAGCCATTCTCTTCGGTTCATCTTCTTGCTTTGTACTTCTTTTCCTCCACCCACCAAGCCACCCTTTCTTTTCGTTCTTAACATTTTCCCCATTTCTACCACCACCTATATCTTCAACCATAACCTCTCTTTGCTCATAGCAACTATGACGGTGCCCAATGATCTCAACACCATTTTCGTTGTTTAATTCCAAACCATCCATCTTGAGAGCAATTTCGAGTTGCTTTCTCTCCTCGTCAGTGAGAAGATCATTGAGATCTTCACTCTCCATTTCGTTCTCATTGGGGGAGGAGAATAACTCGTCATCTGTCATGGCTCCTGGGACTCGCCTTGATCTAATGCTTACGACCACATTTTGCATATCATACACTTTTGCCTTCCACTGGCCAACCATTTCTGACTTCTCCTGTCTGCGCCATGTCATCTGAGGCAAAAGTACTGCCTCCGTCACATCGATTCCCGGCCTAATAATATTAGTTTGCGACATCGCCATTACTTCTTGTTGAACCTCGGCGTCGGTTGCTGGTATGCCAGCCCCATCCAACGCGTTCATCACTTCCTTATCTTTGTGAGTAATTATACAAAGAGACCCGGGTTTTACCTTTCCATCCTCAGATCCATCCCCCAGAAAAAGAACGCTTTGATCAGACCTTTGTATTTTAAATCCATCAAAACCAGCCAAAGTCATATCCGCCCTTAGATTTGCGCCTCTTTTCCAGATCTTGTATGTATCAGAAGGGGCAATCCGGGAAATGAAAGGTATAACGGAGCTCTCGAAATTAAATGTAATCTCCATGTAAAAATCGCGCATTCTCCTCATTGTTTGGACTAACCTTGGTAACCTTCGGCACCATTTCACCCAAGCCAATGGCTGGTAATGCTTAACTATGATTTTGGCTATCTCTTCTTCGCGATTACATATAGCTTCCTGGAGTGGGCTCCACCCTTGTTCATTCTGCAAGCTCCAATCAGCACCAGCCGTCATGAGCATCTCGGTGGAGGTTTGATCCCCGAGCTTGATGGCTAAGTGGAGTGGGGTGTCGCGGTTGGGTACGTCACGCCTGTCGATAACTGCTGAGGTGGCATCAGCCTTCTGTTCTTCGGCCATTGAAGCCGATTCGGTGCGAATCTCAGATGGTTCACAGAATCGGGGAAGGCCCGCGAGTATTTTCCAAAGGGTTGTGTAGTCTTTCATAGCTATAGCTTTGTGAACGGGACTGTGAGCATATTTTGACACATCGATATTGGCCATTGACTTAGCTACTTACAGACCCTATGCCAAATTATACGTAAACCGCGATAAACCCTTCTTCTAATTCAGCAAAATACAAAGAAAAGATGCTTCCAACAAGCTGAATCCAAATTGAAACCCAAAAGCTTGATTCAAACCCTACAATCAACAAATTTGACTAATCCACATCAACACTTATTAACACAATATGATGAACAAAAACACAATATGATGAACAAACACCTCTAATAAATTCAAACCATATCAAAGACAAGATTAAGACCGATTAGTGGGCTATAAAAACCTACAATCCTCAAATATGATAGATTCATACTAAAACTTTGAACCACACAAACTATTAGCTTTCAAAAAACAACCAAAAATAATGCAATGCTGCAACTCAATTTACCGAATTTTACAGACCTAGTTACTACCAAATTGCAGATAACAGAAAATGAGTTTGCTAAAACTCAAGCATACCCAGTTCAAATCATTGCAAATTGGTAAATGGGATCAGCATTCATTAGAAAATTATGAATATAAGCAATCAAAATTACTTTGAACAACCCAAATATCAAAAAGAAACAAAAATGAAACAATTCCAAGGCTAGGTTGCCAAATTGAACAATAACAGAAAATATATATAAAATTTGCTAAAATTGAAGCATACCCAGTTCATGTCACAGCAAATTGAGAAATGGGGTCAGCACTGATTAGACAGATGTACTTGTTACATGTGAATTTGAAGAATCTCACCTCTTAGCTGACAAAAAAAGACTAGGGCTTGTTAGCCCCACCACTACCCCCTGTAAATAAAAAATTAAAAAGAAAAGCAAATCAATCCTGGTGATCCGATCCAGATCAGACAAAGAAATAGCCCACGTAATATTTGAAAACATTTCCAGAAAGCACATCCGAGAGAGAGAGAGAGAGAGAGTTACAAGAAAAATAACCTACTATAGCTAACAAATAAATTATTCGAAATTACAAACTTGGGAGGCTATGCGTTATGTCAAGATAGCAAAGGAAGATAATAAATATCTAAACAAGTAGAAAAATAAAGACATAAAAGTCATGAAATTTGAATTAAAAAAAAAAAGTCATGAATAATTTGGGGGTGAATGGCAGAGAGTCCAAAGGAGCCAAAATTTTGTACCTAGAGTTGAACACCAAACAGAATGAAGACAACTATAACATGTAGGATAATGCTATGCAAACAAAAGAATCTTCCAGAAACCCTCACAAAATAATATCTTTTCTCATTTGCAAGATTCACTCACCCAGCAAAAGATATTTCTATGTTTATGGTTCTAACATCCCAATCAAAAGAAAATGTTTACCAGGTAATAAATGGGCATGTAGTCCAGCTCCTCATTGTAGGTTGACTTTAACTTGAATCTTATCATGTATATAACCCACAAAGTTGAGACGAGTGTGGCCAAATCAAGCACAGTGTGAATGTCACCTTCCATGATAAAGCTGCAGTACAATCTTACAGCAAGAAATATCGCTGTAAGCTCTTGAGTCTTAAGTGAAAGGCCTACAAATAAAACCAATATTAAGACACTCTTGGGGCAAGTGAACCCCTTTACTACGTAGAAAACAAATGGAAGAACAGAAATACGTTACCGGATTTCAACATCATCTTCATTTTAATAGATATGTTTATTTAAATGATTCCAAAAATAATTCTTCATGTTAGGGAAAAACATTTTGCTTCAATATCCTTATTCATTACTAGTACTTGATAGACATTTTGAGTGCAAAAAACAATACATTTTACCCAAAAACAATCTAGGCTTAATGCTATAATTTCATTGCCACCCTTAAAAATACTCCAACGTTAAAAGATTTAAACAGAGAAAGCAACAATTGATAGCCACACCGAAAATAAAAACAGAGTTGGAGGGATCCATGACAGAAATAAAAATTTAGGCTAATCTTATGTTGACCCAGATATATCAAGTCTTAACATCAAAGCAAATATCATGGATGATGTCAATCACTTTATACAGTATTGGTGTTACAAGTTATTTAATTTTACGAATGGAGAGTCAATCCGATAGTTACACTATATCATCTACCATAGGAGGTGTGATGGTTATACCAAATAATGCCTCATGCTAAGCAAGGTTAGCAATATTTGTAGAAGATGTGGTTCAACTATGCTCATATCTAATTCTTGTAGCCCATAAATTTGGTCTTATCCATGGGTGGAATTAATGAATCCATCATTCCGATTGGTTTATTTGGGAAAAAAAAACCTCACATACTCTTGAGAACTACAAAATTTTGTCTAGGACGTTTTCATTGACATAGCTAACACTCATAGTCTGGCCTCCAATTATGTTTGCTTGAATAGAATTTTGTACCATTGGATTGCTACAAAGTGGGGTGTCCCACTTGTAATGACCCAACAGTGAAGAAATCCTTTGGAGCAAAATAGAAGAGCCCCATGGATTCCAATTGAGTTCGAAGTAATTTTAATTGCAACAAACTCCTTCCAAAAATTCTAACATGAAAAATGAAAAGATTACAAATAAGAGAGACAAAAATGTTAGAGCATTCCCACCTGTCTTTCTTTTAATTTCTACACTTCACTTTATAGAAATTCATCTCTCCTACTAGAAATTTATATTTTATAAATTAACCACACCAGCCTTCCTATAAATTTTGTAAAATATTATTACAGTAATTAGATATCATATAATAAAATACAAAATATATTTTCTCGAATCTTAACTAGAATTTCATAGTTTTTGTAAAAAAATTAATTGAGAAATTGTGAATAGCAAATTTTTTCATTGAAATATCTACTCTAGCATTGATGGAAAGTTTTCTAGAAACTAAGAAATACAGAAACACATCAGATGTGGCACATTATGAGTAAGAAATGTTATGTACAAAGATGGGTGGGAATCCTCTCATACAGATATAACTTTGTATTTATTTAATTACGTGGCATTGGAAATCCTGCAATTCTAAGTCAACAAATATTTAGTCAAGGCACATCCACACTAATTGATGTAGAATTGATCGGTACAATGTAAATTATAATGAATCTGAATAATTTCTTATATTGCCAGTGTACATATAGTTGAACACAAGTGTGACGGGATGCATCATACATGTGTATATACTCATTTGCAGATATAAAGCCTTAAAATCCTAATAAATTAGGATCGACTAAAGGAACCAAAACAAATTATCACATCGATCATTAGCGTGAATTTTTAGACGCCAGTCATTCTCATTTAAATCAACTTGATCATCTAGTTCTGTAATATGCATGTCCTTCTATATCACTTAAATTCACATAATTAAAAGTCTAGCCATACCTTTTCTCACCATTCCTATTTCAAGATTCTCGTATTATTTCTAATTAGTGCACTAACACGTCATGAGTGTAATGAAATTAGTCTTAGAATAAAATCTTTCATATCTATCCCCGGAAAACATTATATTTCCAAAATTAAGTTAAAAAGCTATACCAGAGCAGGTTTTCTGAGTGGTGAGTTTGTAGATGAGGACCATGATCCCTGCCACGTGGATGGCTTCGGAGGCGACGAAGAAGTGATTGTAATCCCTGATCATCAGCTTCAGAGCCACCAGAGACGAAACCACCGCTGTAACCGCCAAAAACGTCTTCACCTTCATCGACTGCCGCCGCACCCACGCGAACAGTCTGTTCACCGGCGAGCTCCTCTTCCTCCCCATCTCCGCCCTTAGAGATAGTGCTCTTAGAATTGTTGTGGGAGGTTTGGGGTATTTAGCAAGAAATGGAGAGAGAGAGAGAGAGACTCAGTCAGTAGACACGAAGAGAGTAATGTTGGTGTAATGTGGTTGAAGGTTGGGACTTTTTTGGTTGGATTTGATTTTTTCCAACGCCGTTGGTGGGGTTAGATGGTGACACGTGTATTTGATTACGGTGATTCGATGCGTAGATTCACCGGTGACTTGGACGTTTAGTGCGTGAGATTTTGACATTTGTATTTTTCTTTATTATTTAGGGTTAAATTATTTGCAGAATTGGTCCCCATTATCGATAAATGCAAGGAATTAAAAATCAAATCGGATCGGCCGGTTCAACTGGAAATCGATGCCTAGGTTGGTTTGGGTGACCCTCAAAATCGGACATACTTTGAACCGATTCAAAAACAGGTAAACCGATCAAAACCCGGTCAAACCGGTTTAATTTTTTTTTAAACCTATGGTTGTATAATTTTA
>MKEJ01061593.1:0-18722 GCA_001753735.1 Embelia ribes
CACATTCAACAATTACTATAAGGATAATAACATGTGCTACTAGAGGTGTAGTCTAGTGTGTCACATGCACATAGAGGTCAAAGCACCATACGTATAGCGTGTTAGACGTGTCTTTGTCCGGGTTAGGGTCAAGGTTAAGGTCTGAGGTTAAGGCTCAGGCTAGGTGCGTATGTGTGGTTCGGACCAAGTAATTTAATTAAATATTTTTGAAAACTACAAAGAGACATCAAGAGTTTCAAAAACTAGCAAGGAAATTCAACATTGGAGTTCAAATTCTGTAACTCTCAGCCTTATTACCACCCACTGTCATCTGCATTTAGATGCAAAAATAATCCCCTTACTAATGGTAATTAAGTGCTGAAATTGTAATCTTTTTGCATGATTTTTATATAAAGAGAGGAATATTTGTCAATCACTTTATCACACAAAAAGTTACACAACACTTTCACTTGTGGACACAACCACTATCATATAGCGAGTAAGAGAGGGAATTGCACCACAAAAGATTCGACTAAGCACCCGGATTGTATCTTTCATCAGGGCGTAGTAAGTAGACGTTATATCTTGAGAGTTCATTGTCAGTGCAGGTTATAAACAATTCAGGTGGTAGACAAATTGGATTTAAGGGGATACGATAAAATGTGGTCTCATCTAGTATTGTAAATAATATAGTGTTTACAATTTTTCTAGCAATTTCTATTTTTAACAGTGTTGTATGAAAATAAATTCTAATTTATTTCAATTGTTGAATAATAAATTTCTATTATTTCAAGATTGTTATTTCCAGTTTCTTATATTGTTATTATTCATAAATTATTTGATTACAGCACCACTAACAATTTGCTTATATCATACATTATAAAAATGATTATGCTCATATTGCAACAACTGAAATTAGCTTCTATCTGCCATTTTGATTTCATAAAAGATAAAAAGAAAATAAAGAAAAAACGTTTGATGGACTGATTTGGGCTGTTTTCACGAGCCAAGTCCAAAGTCTGATAGTTATGGTCCATTCTACTGGCCCAAATTATATGAATATATCCTAAAGACCCATTTTCTTCTATGTTTTATATGTCGTGTTTGTTTGTAACTTATAAATTATAGCTTGTCAATTTTTTACTTAAAAATTAGACAACATCTTGTCTGTTTAATTTTTACGTTGAGTTTATTTGATATTTTGGTCTAAATAAATTGAAAGTTTTAGGTTATATGCATTTATTTATTTTTTTCAATTAGAAATAAACTGACTTATTTGTCTAAAGACTTAAGAAAACAAACCGATGGTTGACTAGTTGGGGTTATCACCGGTCACAAACTTACGAATTAAGATAAATAAACATCATACCTAAATACTCCTTATGTCCATTAATAATTGGACCATTTAATTGTGTATATTTTTTTAGAGGCTTCAAAATATAATAATTTAATATTTAAAGATAATAAAAATATCAAATTTATATTTTTTAATATAACATGAAGATAAATTTAATATTTTTGTTATATCTAAATGCTAAAATATTATATTTAAAGATCTCAAAAAAAGTGTGCCTGTTCAATTATTTATAAAGTGAGAAAATATTAAATATCAAATAAAGGATGAGAATAGAGTATTGTCTTCCACTCCATTCTCCCAAATATTTGAAGTAGCTACAAAATTGTACATTGATCTGCTCTCTTGAGTCTTGAAACTTTTTTGTCACATCATTTTCAATTTTTACAATTTCAAAATTATTTTACAGAAACTGACACAAACAAGTTTTCTAAAATTAGAAAACAATTATTAAAAAAAAATGAGCATTATATTTCAAAAACTGAAAATTAAACGCCTAATCTAATGAATCAATTCTTATACTGTTGATGATAAATTCAGGTTTGGCTTGAATATATTCACTTATAAGCGAGTAAATTTTGAAAACAAAAACAATCTTGTAAGAGCTCAGATTTAATAATTGAAATAGATTATTTTAACATGAAACTAATCTTTCGCTATATAGCCTTTTAACTGAATGTATTAGCTTTTGAAACATACTACTTGAAAATTTCTATACAAGTGAATTTTAACTAGAATTCACTTACAATGTCATACTGACTTTATTTTCATTATAATAATCTCCCTTTTAAAAAAAAAAAATCACTTATCTTGAGCTAGTATAAATTTTATCTTTATATATAACTTCTTGTTATAATCATCTTTATCAAAACGAAAAACTTTATTCGGTGGCTTCGTCCGATAAAGTAGGCTGATGAAAGTTAATTATTAAATAAAACAAATACTAAACTATTGTTAAAACGAGTAATGATTTCGTTCAACATGATATAGGATGCAACTTGTTATTATAAAATTGATGACCAATTAAACGTAGTAATTAACTAATTAAATTTTATTTCCTTTATCTTGCCAAATTGTTTGCTATTTGAGCCGGGGAAACACCGACAAAAACTTTCTACCTGCCAAATAGGACCACAAAAAGTAGTAATATAATTACTAATAAATTTAAGAGGTGTACAACCCACAAAAACTTTTCACAGGGACAATTAATAGAGTTTAAATGGAAAAAGTTAACCATTATTTTCTCTTAAATATTTGAGAAAGTATGCGACACCTCATGGTAAAATCACCAAATTATTACCCTAATATTTACTCGTGGATTACTAAGAACAGTTTGTTCTTTTGTATGTAAAAGTTCAAAATTTTAGCTTTGATTTGGTGATGGTGGAACAGTAATTTTTTCGTGTCGTGCTTTATTCATTTCGAACGTATTCTCTTCGCACCGCATATGTAATTTCCGTTCATTTAGTGATAATCAAGAAATAAATTTTTTTAGGGTTCTTATTTCTAGCTTATCTGTATAGGTAAGGTCTTACCACTCATATTATAGTTTGAATCTATGATACAATATTCAGCTAATTAGACTACATAAACTTTTTCAGCAAAGCACTTAATGATACTTGAAAAATTGTCCAAGCTTTCTTTTTTGTCTAATAAAAATTATCCAGGGGAGAGGTTACTGCCTTGGCATCTAATCATACATCGAAGGATTAATTTTGAATTAAAAACCTGGAAATTCGTTTGGCAACCAAAAAAATCCAAGGAAAGAGAACACAGTTGCAATTGTTTTAGCCAAAAGGTGTTTTCCAAAACAAGAGAATTTTGTGTATGATGTTGCACCCGTCATTTTAGATGATTTACTTGCCCCAGTAAATGCCAAGAATTTTGCGCTGAACTATTCCTTCGTCCCATTTTAATAATTTTGTATTTATTTTTAATTTGTCTCAATCTATATTTTAGTTTCTATTTCAAAAAATAATTAAAATTTTATTTCACTAATTTTTTTTATTTATTATAGTTATTTAATTACTCTATCCATCTATTTACACTTAAAATTTCATAAGTTGATTTTATTCACATAAAATTAACTAAAAGAACAAAGGTATAATTATGTAAACAATAAAAAACCTAAATAAAGGTTTTCAATAAAAGTTTAAACCCAAAGAGGTTAAACTGATAATATTAACTTAATTATTTTAAGCCAAAATTGCTATGATTATAAATGTTACAAGTAGTGATGTAATATTGATAATGTTACTATAAATAATTTTATAACATTAGAAATGTTGTATAAATGTTATAAAAAATAGCAAACACGTATGTGTAATAGTAGCAGTAATGGTGGGCCAACTTGGGACACATGGCGCAACAAGTATTAGAAGAAATTATTGATGGCAAAATTTTTTTTCCCATATTTAATAGCAACCATTAGATAAGTCTACGAAGGAATCAACGGTGAAAAAGGATAACAATAGTTAAAAAGGGTTACATGTCAAAATTCCATATAAAGGTTAATTATTTTAAGCAAAAAGTTTTCCCCACATTTCTTTTCTTACTTTTTTTTATTTCTCAACAATAGGAGTAGTTTATATTGTAATTTAGCATAATCAATAACCGTTTAAAGTACAGTTGTAACCATCAAATACAAAATTTGCAATAAAAAATATCACTTCTTTTAAAAGTTTAATGTGTCATATTTAATGAAAGAAATTTTGCAACAAGGTGTGAGAACCATAAATCCATCTGTATGAGTTAGTAGAATTCTCAAATTCATAAAAAATGAAAAAACCTTCATTAATTGTATAAAATGAATAGCATTAATAAAGGCATAATAGAAAAGAGTAAAAATGTTTTAAATTTGAACAATATTAATTGATATTTTTTCATTCTTATGAAAAAATAAATGAGACTATTAAAATGGAAATAGAGAATACCATTTAGTTAATGAAATAAAAGCATTGACTTATTATTACTTTCTTTAAGGGATGGTACTAAAATTTTAAAATTTATCTTCAAGTTTTGCAAATATTATACGTATTACATTTCCATTCATTGTGGACGACCTTACACGTACAATTAATTTGTTGTGACGTGTAATGCAACACTACCGGTAAATATTTAGGTCGAACAATTGTCATATAGTTACCTCTCAAAGGTTAATTATTTTAAGCAGAAAGATAATATAGTTTACATATTCGGATGATCATTTGAAAGCTATATATTGTCTTCTCCCAAAAAATGCTTGTGTTTGTTTTTTGTTACTGTCGTTTTGGAATTAATAATATAATGTAACATTATTGAACTACTATCTACCGTTGCCTAAGGGACACGTACCATATTTGGTAATTTGTCCTTGTATGTAAATATTATAATGTGTACAGTCATAATAATTTAGTAATTTTGTGAATACACGATCAAGTCAATGCCTAGTTTGGGATTTTATATTGGATAGCTGATTTCATTTTTTTGGTTCTTGATAGCACTTGGCATTTGGTAACGGTTTAAAAATTTTGCTATTAAAAATCAGATTTTTTATGAGTGTTTTTAAAAGAAACCTTGGATGTAATTTTAAATTTATTCCCTCTTTTTCATTAATTACAATTATAACCTCAAATTACTTGTAAAATTTTAAATGTATGTCTACTTTTGTTTATTTGTAATAAAAAAAAATCACTTTAGCAAATAGCACAATACTTCTCATACACTTACTTTGCAATCCGCTCTTAAAAATAGCTTTGAGAAGTGGATTTAGAAAATTACCGAGTTCAACAAACTAATCCTTAGTGTGTATATTTAATTAACTTAAAAAAAAAAAAAAAAAAAAATAGAAGAGGTTTTTCATATTTAATCGAACATATCTCAAAGGGAATCTGACAAGTTGTGAAAGATTTAGCTTGAAATATATTTTCATAAAATTAATAGTAATTCTAAACCTGCAAGTATCAAATTTAGCAGTGCTGGTTGGAGGGCCATACATGAGAAAGATGAGAAGCAAAGCACAAACATTATGAGTATGCATTGTAGGCCCAAATTTGTGCACAACCCTTAAACTAAACGAGGGCAAAGTTAGGAACCGAAAATGAAGGGGGTTGAACTTCATATAAAATCATAAAGGACAGCTAAGCCTCGATTATGCGGGAGCTCTAAAATTGCATTAAAAAAAATTGCACATACTTAATTATAGGATATCGGGTCCGGTTTATAAAGTCATCGGGGAATTTAGCCCCCCGTGGCCTCACACATATGCGTCCATGAAGGATAGGAAGAGGGTCACCCGAAAGACATGATCCCTCTATTTCTTTTGCTTTTTTTCATTTCCATTCTGCTAATTCAACCTTATATTTTACTAGATAAGCAAACAAAAGAACATTGTGGTTTCGTAGTTTGTATTTACTGGCATTCCGCTCTATTTTGTTTGTAGTTTGTATGCTGCGCAAGTAGCTTATATACACGCCTTGACGTAATTTTCTCAAATATTTTGATGTTCCCTCGAGCCATTCTTAAGTATCTCAATATAAATCTATACGCGGACGGGTGATAACTATCTTCCCTACCTGTTGACTCGAAAAAGAAATTCTTAACACGCTTTTATACATGCTTATGCCAACATTAATTCAATGATGATTCTTCTGTTTCATGCCTCTTTTGTTTGCCAACTAAATGCTTAATTTGGTTAAGCACTGCAAGAATCATTCGATTTTGGGCAAGCATACCCCCAAGCACCAAACTTCCTAGCTCAAAATTGCATAGTAATTATTGTAAATCACATTTACACCGGGATGTGAACAAAGAAGCCTGGACTACATAGGAGATGAAAAGTAGTAACAAAAAAGAGAAAGGAAAACAGACAAGGAAAGCAAAACAGAAAACAAAATGGACAGAGACGGGCGAACATTAACTGGCTATTGAGAGCACTCGTAAAGATGGTGCGCATTTGGGGGAAAAATTAACCTTCATTGTATAGAAAATCCTCACGATAACCGGCCCCAAACCTTCTACAGGTTGCAGAGGACCGACCACTTAAGATGCCTGCTTATCTCACGGTTTGTCATACGATAAGATAAACTTGTTACTAATTAAAACAAGGAATAAAACGTCGGACATACTACTTTGAAACAAGGAAAACAAAAAAAAAGAAAATAAGGCACTTCCTTTCTAGTTATGAAAATTCCTCAATCTACATTCGTGGCGTTACCTTAGATTCTGGTATTATTGCATCGTCTAATATGAGAACTGTAAAAGAAGCAGATTATGCGCTTCTCCTCATTGTGTTAGGGTGTAATTTGTTTTTTTCTCTTAACCTTTCCAGTAGATATAATTTAGTTGGTCGTGCTCTTTCGAGGAACTTGCTTTTTCTTCTTTTGGAGATTGTTGCTAATTGAAGTATTTATCATAAATTTCCTCTCCCTTATACGAGGAATCATCTACAGAGTTGTTCTAATTGAAACACAAATGCATGGGAAGCAAATTATCATCTTCAAGAATAAGGTAAGAAAGTTGCACCTTAATAGATTTGGTATTACAATTTAAAGTTCAAAATAGCAACTTTATAGTTTTCCTGGGAGAGTTTATATAGGGTATAAGAAGGCTATGCCCCTCTGAACCTGAAATCTAGCATTTATCAAGCATATTCTGCATATGCCACGACCAAGTTTCAATATTATATTACTACATACAGTTTGGTTACTTTTGTATACAGGAATGAACGGGAAGATAATGGAATAGCTTTAAGAAGAATATAGGAAAAAGAGAACAGGTGACCCATCACCCTCAACAATCACAAACCCACCTCTATATCGGGAGCAAAGCAATGTTTTTAAACTCTAGAAAAATTTTCGGCCCACTAACCATCCATCTCCTATGTTTAACACAATACCTCCATTGAAGTTAAATGTGTCTTATAGATGACTGGTGATCTAGATGATGTCTTAAAAAGCGCACACACTATTACTAGAGTATTGAAAACTTTGGAAAATTTGACAATCATCAAATGGTCCTCAAGTGTGAGCCACACATCTAAATACTACACGGTTTGGAGAAGAAGGTACATACACGTCCTTTCCTACCAAATATCATCAGAGGAAATCAATATAAAAGGAAAATGATTCACATTCCGACAATCATGTACCAAAAGTTTACCGACTCTTATATGGTAAGTGGTAACACCTTGTGCATTGATCCTAGTTTTAGGAAAAGCTTAATGAGAAGCAAAATGCCTCGTAAGAGTTTTTAAGCTTTATGAACATGATCTTTGGTTCGTAAATCATTAATGTTAGCAGAATAACCATACTGATTGTCAGCCAAAGGACGAAGATTTTAGTTCATTATATGAATAAAGACTTTAGCTTCTACAAAGCCCTATCACGTAACAAAAGAAAAGGGGAAGAATTTTGTAGCTCTTTTATCATCCTTCTCTATGAACAAGTCCAATTTAAAAATGAAATAAATTTAAAATTAGATTGAGACTTATCTATATGCTAGAATATGCAAAAACCTAGAGAAAATATATATGACGAAATTAAACTTGAACAGTGGATTGCAACATCTAGGCACGGAAAACAACTTGAAAACCACTGTAAATGATACATATATCAGGCGTTGATCCCTACAATTTGGCATTGCCGTAGACAAGGTGATAAAGTAAAATGCGCGTATCACATAAAAATTCAAAAGGTATATAGCATGTAGCATCGCAATTTATTAGCTCATACAGATATCTAACACCATTTCCGATTTTGATTATTTCATTTTACATAACTGATACCAGAATGGCACGAAAAACGTGCTTTTAACTTCTAATAACTCATCAGAAATTGATGGTATTCGTGAACCCATTTTTGGATATCTCCTTTAAGGAAACATTATTATTTCCGGTGCCATTATTCCTATGTCTGCAGCTATTGGTTTGGCATACCATGTGGAATGATTATGCCATCACATAATCAATTCCAACAAACCGGCGATATAAAAAATGCCATTATCATAAATAAGTACCAAAAACAAATCAATTCCAACAAACCATATTCCAAAACGCGAAAAATAACAAAACCCAAATGATAAAAATGAACCTCGCTACTCGTTCAATTGCTCGAGCTCGGCCTTCAACTGTTCGATTTTAAGCCCCATAGACCTCTGTATCCCCATCTTCTCCTTGTCCGGCAACTTCTCCAACAACCCATCATACATATCCAACACCTCCTTGACAGCATCCCGAGCACAATCCGCCTCCTCGTCGAAATACACCGTCTCTTTCGACTCCATGGCCGACTCGATCTCCTCCCTAGCCTCCGCGAACTTGAGGTTTATCATGTCGACCACTTTGTTGGTGTCAACACTGTAATGTCTCAACTGGGTGTGTGAATTTGAGAATTGGGGAAAAAGAGGGGTTTTGCTAGGGTTTTGGGGAGATAGAGCTGTGAGGGATTTGGAGAGAATTGGAGAGGTGGGTTTTGGAGAGGGGCGGAAAGGGTGTCTGGGGAGAGATTTGGAGAGAGAGATTGCCGATCGACGGAGCATCTTGAGAGAGAATGAATAATGAGCAATATTGTGAAACACTCCCAAGAGTAAAGAGTAACACTGAATCTGATAGAAGTTGGGTTTGATTTCAGAGTGGAAAAAAACCAAAAAACCAAAAAGGTGCTAACGCTATTATTATTATTATAACAAAATGTGTGTTAAATTGATCATATTTTGAAAAAAAACAAAAAACAAAAAAAGTTTATCCATGGTTAAAATATATTGGTATTTGTACAGTATTGATGCTCAATTATTGGTACTTATTTCATTACTCTAAATAAAAAGAGCTGAGTATCTTTCAATTCTTTCAACTTTTGCTCAACGTAAATTTTACTCTCCAGTTTTATTTTTTATATTTTAAGTTCTTTAATTTTTTGGTACTCGTTAATATAGTATAAATATTATCGGTATTTGTATTTTCGTTATCTAATAGTTAATACTAATATTGACTAAATATTTAAATATCATAAAGAGTGAATATGTAATTATGTACAAATTTACATAATTAAATTTCATAACTAAATTAGTATTTTGAGTTCAACATAAGAAAATCCAATACAAGCCGTCGATTATTTTCTATAACTTGTACAAATAAATATATTAGCTTTTAACAGTCAGTTACTAAATTTTATTATTTGGGATAAAATCAATGAAGACACCATCCATTAAAGAATAATATTAAATTAAAATTCATAATTATTAGTAAACAAATTTTTTAAAAGAATAAAATATTATATAATTGGTAAAGGCTAGATTGATTAGTGGTGGGATTATTATTCATATTATATATAATTACTTACTAATTTTATAAGTTTCTAATTTATAACTAATATTATCATCAACTTTAATAGGTCTTTGATTTTAAATAAATATTGCTATATTATTGCAATTTGTTTTTAAAAAAAAGATCTAGAGAAAAATAAAATTATATTCTTTTTAAGGAAAAAATTATTTCAATTATAATATTTTGTATCTATTAAATATTTTACATTTTGTTTTTACTTTTCTCTCATGGCAGTTAATATTAGTTAGAAAAAAAACTACCGCCGTTGGTATTATAAATCATATTGACGGGTAAATAAAAATTGGAGAGCTTAAATGACAGAAAACAAAGTTAAGGGATGAAATTGACGGTTGGATCAAAATTGAAGCAACTAAAATATACTTTTCCCAAATAAAAAATAAGGAAATACTAAGAACATTAACATCATCATTTTTCATTAGATTTTTCTCCATTTGGTTTTTCACCGAAATCGAAAATTTAATAAATATCTCACGTTAATTTTTCTACACAATCTCTTAAAGTTAATTATCACATATTCTATTATAAAATTTGAAAATATGTCTTCCCCTGCGCTTAACTAAGAATTTATAGTTTTGATTAAAAAAATTTAATGAATACTATGTTTCTGAAATAAAAAACCTATTTTTGGATGAGATTTTTATGAATTCTCAAAAATAAAAATACTAATGTGGGTTATTTTTAGTTTAATTTTTTTATTTAAGTAATTAAATAAGAGAAATTAATCTCTAGAAATACTTTTGTAAGTACTCTAACTCGTAAAATATATACAAAGTAAATATTTAAAAGAACAATAAAACCCTTTGATCGAATTTTTTTAAAACATACTAGACAACAAATACAGTAAATTACAAAAAAGCAAAAAATTAGGAGGTGACATATATATGTGATCCGGCTTGAAGTTTAATTTGGATTTAATCAAGGTATTATCAAATGAGGAAACACAATATAGAACAAAGTTTATATCTACCAAACTAGTTTAATTGCCTTGCTTATTTGAATTTCTCTTTTCTCATTTTGCTTTTGTTTCTCTGGCTGTTGTTGTTTGGGGTATAAATAAGTCGAGCCGAGCTTAGTGTTGTTTAGGCTCGGCTCATCAGGTTTTTATTAATAAGTTCGAGCTAGACTCTCTATGAGCTTAAACCATCCAATTCTAGCTATAGCTATCTCTTAGTATCTAGAGTTCGAGTTGGCTCTTCAGTCAGCTCTTTTAGTAACAGTTGGAACTTATACTAGGTTATACCTAAAGAGTAATCTCCCTTGTACAACCAATATGGGAAAAATAAAATTTTCTACATTGTTGTATGCCCATGTAGCCTTAGACTAATATATATATGACATTAGACTAAATTATTTTTTTTTCCCACCTAACATATTATATATATAATGTATATATTTATATATACACATATAAACGAATCAAGCTGTCGAGATAACGAGCCGAGGTTTACCAAGCTCTAGCTCGGATTCTTTACTAAACGAGCTCTAAAATTTTGCTCTTTTGTCAAACGAGCCAAATCCGTACTCTCGAGCTGTTCTCAAACGGTTCTGTTGATTTACATCCCTACTTGTTGTATAACAGTACTGTGTAATGCATATTAGTTCAATTGCAGTACAGCAGCCCCCCTTTTGGTGTAGCATATATGAATGTAGGATCGAAGATGTTCATAGGGTAAAGATTACCAAAACCACAAATTTTAACTTCAACCAAATACAATTATACAAATAACCAAACCACAACAACAAATCCTTAAAACTCCAACCACCCAATTTGTATACATATAAATAGGACCAAACAAACCAACTCTTAAGCAAACTAGTCCTAAAACAACTCACTTGCCCGAGAAAATAAGTCCGCAAACAACTCACCGACAAATGGCTCGTCCCCTTCACTTAACCCCCCACTTATCGCCCACAATCTCCCAAGCAGGCTATGCTGCGGCAACCCTCTTCCTATGTGCTTTTGCTCTCTTCATGTGTACTTCTCACAACCCGCACAAATGGCGTAAATGGAGATACTACTATTGCCACGGGTTTGAGTATGAAGAGCCCGTTATCGAGATCAACAATGATGAGATGATGGAAGGATTTCAGTTCGGGAACGTGGAAGGAAGCGCCCCTAGTAGCGAGGTGTCGTCAATTTGGAAGAAGAATATACTCATGGGTGGGAAGTGTCAGCTCCCTGATTTTTCGGGGGTGATTATATATGATTCTGCTGGGAATGTTGTTACTCCTGCTAAAGCTCCTCTTGCTCTCACTTGGAAATGATGTTATTTGTTTAGCTGATAGTTCCCACGCTAGATCAAAAAAAGAATGTAATTTTGCTATAAATGATTAATCCTGTCTTTGAAACGTGAAAGGTGTTTTTGTCAAATTCGAAATGTGAAATTTCTAAGCCAGGATCATGTAAAGATTTGCGAGGGTTTTGTGTAAGTGATCTGTTATTCTACTTGGACGATCTTTGGAAAATCTTGCTTTCTGTATAGAACTATTAGCACTTCGCAGTTCATATGACACCGCAAAATTGATAAACCTTCCATCCCAAAAAAGTAAAAAAATAAACATCTACGAAAATTTGGATTCCAGTTTCATCGTCATCAAAATACAGATCTTCATTTCACACCAGTCTTAGGAACACTTTGACGAACAAGTTAATTGATCCACCCTAGTTTTCTGAAAATATCAAATCCTTAATGGGAGAAACTTAATTTAATTTTAAGAATTAATGTTAGCTTTTAACGTCTTTAATCTTGACCCTAGAAACCCGAAATGAAAAAAAGAACTAAAAAGACAGCCAAAAATCTGGTAAATACATCCACAATCACTCAACTACTGCACAACAAAAGATACAGTGATCACAACTAATTGGCCCTAAATGGGCCTTTAGACAAAGAACTCCGCCCCCTGAATCCAACCACATTTAGTTTCGACGCGTTCGATTTCGGAACTGCAGACCTTTTGCTCCCTCCCATTTTCTTCCCAGCAGAATAAGTACTTCTCGAACCACTTGCACCTGAAGATCTGAATGGCTTAGACACTTTAGTCGCAGTTTTTGCAGGGGATTTAGGAGCCTTAAAAGATTTTCCAGATTTTGTTGAGGGGGTACTCTTGGCATATAAAACTTTGCCACGAGTAGTCGCTGGTTTAACCGGAATGGGTTTGCTCTTGTTTCTAAGATTTGAAACTTTTACTGCTTTGTAATTCTTTTGCTCAGTTATTCGCGACCGGGCAATGTCTCTCTTTACGCTATCTGCAGAGAGTGATTCCAAGCTCTCGTTCTTCGTGATAGCCTCTTCAATACGGGTAGCAAGAGTCAAGTCTTTCTTGGCAACCAAACTTGTAACTTTGCCTGTTGGAAGATATACTTTGGTTAGGTTCTCCATGGTTGTAAGTACGTTACCAGATAAATAAATTAACATAAAAGATAATAGTTCTTTCGAAGAGACAGTAACTTCACCAAGCTAAAAGTGGCAATGATTGCCAAAAATAATACCATGAAAAAGGAAAATTCTCATGCACAACACTCTAACTGAAATAGCCATCAGAAAGATTTGGCAACAGCAGTATGGTAATCAGGGAGAGTAATATAAAGTGAGGCATTTTGTCTCTGGAGGAGACAAGAAAAATCAACTGCACGTTCTGTATGAATGTTTTGTTTACAGGTGTTTCCTTTAGGAATAAAATATGAATAAGATCTCACTATTCCAATTACTACTGTGTTTATGGTAAGACAAGTTCTATATAAAGAGAGAGAATGACTTGCTGGTTATGATATCTTGTTATCCTATCCAAAGAAGTTGAAACAATTGTAGAGGTCTTCAATAGATTTAGATACAAGTCTCTACGAGTTTGACGCTAAAAGTGAACTTGGAATTGAAATTACGCATGCAAAGTGCTGATTATGGTTGTTATACAAACAATCCTGCTTATGTCAAGTACATAATCACTATAATTATTTTTTCCCCTAAATTAGTTTAAGAAAAGGAAGACATGAAACAAGTACGTACCTTTAGCACCCATACGAGCAGTTCTTCCAGTTCGGTGAAGGTAGTCGATCTAAGAGTCAAAAAGAATAAAAGGCTGACTTCATAAATAATTACACAGAAAAAACTGAAAAAATAAGACTGTCGAGGTCTGATGCTTACAGAAGTTGTGGGGAAATCAAACATGATGACATGATCTACATCCAAGTCCAGTCCCCTAGCAGCCAAGTCTGTGCAGACCAAGGTAGGGCAATCTCCATCATCACTCTTGAACTTTTGAAGGTTTTCAACCCTAATTCGGGAGGATAAAAAAGAAGAGCTTTCAGAAAAAGAGATGATGGTGATAAGGAAGACAAGTTACATGGGAAAGAAATCTTGAATTATTGCATCTCTAATAAGCAGGAGAGAGAAGAAAGCAAGGACGAGAATGAAAAGCTTTCTCCAAATTTTCAAACTCTGCTCTTGTTTTCACTAGTTTCAAGAGAAACAATGTACTTTTAAAACACTTGTTTTCATGTTATTTACAATCCATCACGAATATGGTACAACCAAAAAGAAAATTTTTGTAGACTTCTACATAAGATTATTTTCTGGTAAATAATTGGGAAACTTTTTTGGAAACGAATCCGCCAAACACACATTTGTTGGAAGTTGGAACATTTACGTTTTGGTAAAGTAATAACAATTTTCAGAACTACAACCAAACACACTCTAATTTTTTTCTATCTTGATTACTTCTTCGGCAGTGAAGATTTTTTTGGCTCGAGTTCAGTTTAATATTTGTTTAGGCGAACATATCAAACATGGTTCTCCCTTTTTTCTCTCTTAAGACTTTCCAGCCTCTATGCTTTTTCACTCCTATGGAAGTTAAGTGCAAATCTTTTGACGAGTCTGCTCAAAGTAGAGTTCGAGCACCTTTGCTCTAAGAACTCTACAAATATATTCTTAAAAGGACAATAATGCCTAGTCCACCGCACCTTTGCTCCGCTGGCACCTCTCCATGGTAATTAACAGTAGAAATTTGATTTTCATTGAGAAAGTGATCCACTGCACGACTAGAATTCAATGTGTTGCAGAAAACCATCACTCTATTTCCCTTTGCTAAAGTTGGTTCAAGTACCTGCATACACAATTTCGCAAAATATGAATTTAGTAAGTAATCGGAATATACACCTAGTTATACCCACTACATAATAATATTGGCTTCCTGCATTGCATATAAAGCTATAAATCCACAATGGCAACACAAAAGCAAGAGCTGTTCTGTATGCATTTTAATAGTGCTTCCACTTTCTTTCAAAATGCGCTCTACAAAAATTTCCTTCTAAAATAATAAAATTGCTAAACAGACCCTCAGAAGTACCCAAAATGTGTTACCAGTTACCGCTCAAATTTTTACTACACCAAAAACAGACCTGAAGTAGTGCCTCCAGCTTATTTTCAGAGCCCGAAAGTTTGATAAAATCATGCCGAGCAGATGCAATCTTCTTATGCAATGTTGAAGTACGCAAATGTACAATTCCTTGGAACTCTTCATCAACCAGCATTTGCACAGCCTAAAGAACCACTTATAGTCAGTTGCCCATGTACAACTAAGATTAGTACAAACAAGTATAAGAACAAAGTGCATAGTTAATTAAACAAGGGTGACCTCCAAAATACATGAATTGCAATTACTTTTACCATTACAGAGCTTCTCCATCCCAGTCAGAACACTTGGGACAATTGATAGGGATTTTATCATGCCACAAGGGCTCCAATAAAACACCATCTTCTTCCTCCTTAAGTAAAACTAGTGCAAAACACATCTTCAGGGATAACTAGAGCTCAATAAATAAAGATATTTTAATTCTAACAGCTGTTGTCAGTGTAATACAATCTAACTTTTGAACAAAAATAAATGGCTTTCAGTCGTGTTTTCATTTTCTTTCAGTCCATAAAAGATGTAATTACATCCTTTACAGCCTCTCTTTAACTTTTGCTTTATTTTTCTTTTCCTTTCTCTTCAACAAGTTCCACACCCTTCGCTAACCTCCCAAAACGTACATCTTTGATAACAAAACCAGATACAAGCAATAGAATTTAACATATGTTGCTGCCTATAATACTTAAATACTAGATCATATCAGACAATCCATGAGACATTGATCTGAGATTATTCATGAAGAATAATGCTTAAAAATTCATTAAATTACTGGAAAGTCAGAGATTATGTTCACAAAATGAGAAAAAGGAAATTTAAGTAGAGAAGAAAATGTCCTTGCTTTTCTAGAATGTAGAATCTAGTAGAACAATCAGCATACCTTTGTCATTGTTGCAGAGACTAAAACAGTTTGAAAACCTTTATCATCAGCTTTCGTAGCACGATTTTTTAAGGGGCCAAGAAACTTGCGAATGTCTGGACCAAAGCCACGATCAAACATGGTGTCTGCTTCATCCAACACCTAAATTTTTTTGACATAAGCTGCTAAGTGGAAATCAAACGAAACAAAATTTCACCGGAATAAAATATACATTTGCACAAAAGGTAATTTGCAAACAGAAAACAACATAAAGAACCAGATCAGATACCCACCAAATATTTGATGTCACCATATACTATGTTCCCTTCCTCAATATGTTGGAGGACCCGACCTGGAGTCCCCACCACCATATCAACTGGAGTGTTCAATGAGTCTTCTTGAGGCCTTAAACGTGTCCCACCACTAACCATTGTAGACCGAAATCGTGCATGATGACTGACAGACTTAGCCACTCGAAACACCTATAAAGCCAACATTATATTAATTCCTCAAATAAAAATATTCGAAAGAAAACAGGCCAAATTTAGGGATCGCGAAAGAACCTGCTCAGATAGCTCCCTGGTTGGGCACAGGACAACAGCTCGAGGACGTCTAGGCTTCATTAGCATTCCATATAATGTCTCATCCCGTCTCAATAACTAAAAGCATAAATAAATTGGAAGCTGATTTTTAATAAAAATGTAAACAAGTCATTTAGTCGACAATTAATCTCTAACAAAAAAAAAAAGCACAATAATTCGGGAGTAAATCACCTTAACTATTATTTTAAGTAGATTACCACAACCAATAACAAAGAAAATGCATCCACAGAGCACATGCACTAAGCGAGAAGGATGGCCTATACGGAAACAAGGATAATTTAACCATCTTCTAGTCATTGTAGAAACTTAGCTGGGCAAAAAATGAAGAGTTCATTTCCAACAATAGTTTATTTTTTTATGTGTGTGTTAGGCATACAAGTGTCTCTCTTATTTGTATACCTTTGTGGAATATTGACTGTAATTTGTATTCTCGTCACTTCCAATATTTAAATGAAAACAAAAATTTGAGAACCTAAAGCGAAAGAGTTTAGCTTTCTACTCAATTAGGTTGCAGTTTTCTTCCACTTTAATTTTTCCTTGCAAAAAAAGAAAAGGATTCCCTCATCTTTCTTCAATACGTAGACAAAAGTAATTCATTTACTGTGCAGACTTCCCTTATTTTCTCAAGGAGAGTCCATGCACTTTCTAACATTATATACTCTCTTCCCTGATTTCCACTCATAGCATTACTGAGTAAAGAGCACTAAATCATCAACTTAGTGCCCTTCTGATAAAACCTTAAACAAATGCACTTGGAATTGAGCCCGTTTTCACCAGTTTTATTATTTTTTTAATATAAACACGTCTGGACTAAAGTGATCCTTTCACATTTTAGCATAGAAGAACCATCCATTGCCAGAATTGAAGTTGTGAAAATAACAAAATGTTGGCAAAGAATATCACCGGAACAAGAGGCAACAAGAAAAGAACAAGTCTCTCTGATCCTTGCATACATGTCCACTATGATCAATCTGACACGCCAATAAATTTCGAATCCTAAAATCCAGATGTGAACCTTACATTCTATTCCCCTCCCCTTAAGTTCTACACACAGCTTCACGAATGAATAGATAGTATTCTCAATAAATATGTATTCGTTATATACAGTCTAAGCCAGAGTAATTATTCCCACTATAACACCTCTAAACCAATCAGTTGCCAAAAATAAAAATAAAAATTGAACTCATGAAATAAATCAAAGATTTTATATTTCATTATAACCTGTCTAAGCTAGAGTAACCATTCAAATTAAGACCTCTTAAAATAAATCACTGCCAAAAAAATTTAACTCATGATATTAACCAAAGAAGCAAAATTCATACTGTCTAGGCTAGAGAATCCTTTGCATTTCTTTTAAGACCTCGAGAAACCAACCATTGCCCAAATTTGAACTCATGAAATCAACTAAAGGAACAAAATTTGCTTTTAATACAGTGACTCTTCACAGCAAGCACAAAGAAAGCAATCTTTCATTATTCAGCTGAATTCATGAAATCTATCAAAAGGGTATAAATTTTGTCTTAACTACACATACCCTTCAAAAGAAAGCAATATGAAAGAAATTATTTTATCTCAGCCAAGGTCATGAAATTAACAAAGATGTACAAATTTGCCTAAACAACACTGACTCTTCAAAGCAAGCACTATGAAAGCAGTCTTTTACTATACAGCTAAATTCATGAAATTAACCAAAAGGATACAGAATTTTCCTAAACTACAGCTGACTCTTTTAAAACACGAATTATGAAAGCAACCGTTAAATATTTTAGTTGATTATATGAAATTAAGGAAAAGGATGGACCTGAACAAGAGGCAACATGTAAGCAAGCGTCTTTCCGGACCCGGTGTGTGACCCGAGCACCACGCTCCTCGTCTCCGCCAGCACGGCCGGAATACCGATACTCTGTATCTCGGTGGGCACCGTGATCCCCATCTCCGCCACCGCCGCCATCACCTCCTCGCCCAGCCCTAGCTCCCCGAAGCCCTTCTTCTCCTTCTTATCTCCCTTCCTCTCCTCCCTCGTCGGAGTTTTAAACGGGGCTAGCGGCGGTGTGGCTGAGGCAGTTTGCTTGAGGTGGCGGAGGCGGAGTCGGTCGAGGAGGATGGAGTGTTTGAGGGGTTGGATGGCTTCGGCGGTGGAGGTGGAGCAGAGGGGTCGGAACCCTAGGGGAAGGCGCCGGCGGAGGAGAGAGGAGGAGAGAGAGA
>MKEJ01061597.1:0-11967 GCA_001753735.1 Embelia ribes
TTAAATATTTTTTTCTGAAGTTTAAAATGGCTAAAAATATAGAATTTAAGTCTATTAAACGGGATGTGTAAAAAATACTTGTATTTTTTCATTAGGTTGAGAATCGATTTGGAAAATGAAATTTTTTTTCAATATACGTACGGATGGATATTAAATGGAAAAAATTAAAAAATTTACTTTCCAGGGTTTTTCTATAGTGGATGACTTAATGGTACCTTTCGTGCAGGACTATAGGAGGATGGATCCTAGACAACCCCTTAAGCTCAAAGTATACGCACGAAGACATTTGGTTACGGAGTAATTTGTGCACATATATGCATTCACATTTCTTAAAATATTTATCTGTAGTATTCGCGTGTTTTTTTTTCCTTCAGGAAATTAAAGAGGACAATATCACTATAAAGCGTTTTTTACTTAATTATGATTACTTTGAGTTAGTAGCCCCAGTGGGTATTTCTATGAATCTCGCATATAGTTATTTTATCATTTTTTTCAAAAGCTTTAATGGATGGTTCAAATCAGTGGCAGAGCCAGAAATATATGTAGGTGTGGGCAAACTTAAGATAAGGAGGGGGGCGACTGGGCGGCGACCGATCATGAGTGGGCGGTGACTAGGCGGCGGTGATGGTACTAGGGTTCGATCAGATCTCCGGGGTGGGCGGTCGCCCACCTGCGCCCCCGTTGCCTCCGCCTCTGGTTCAAATCCAACAGCAACCAGGAACGAGGGACACTAGGATGGGCGCAGATTTTGAGTTCTGGCTAGCAATCATGCTTTATGTAATAATTTAAAATAAATGTTCGTAGTTTTAGAAAAGTTGGAATAAGTGAATCTTTTACGTATCTAGAAAACAAAAGCCTATGTAATATGATTATTTTTATTTCTGTTTATCTTATTAAATACCTTTCTTTTTTGTAGAATTTTTTTATTAAAATACTTATCTTTTTTGTATAAATTTTTTTTATAAGGTCTGGCGTGATAAATAAATTGGAAGGGCGTGTGAAAGTTACGCATCATTTAACACACTCAAACAAGTCCATACGACTTTATTTGTAATTATGGAGACCCATGATTTTACACCATTGACCCATAACTCTAAACCTAGAAGACAAGACATGGATACAACACAGAGAGTTTGTTCACAAGGAGAATGATATATAAGTATCTCACTTATTTAACCTTCACACTATCATCCAACTGAAGGTATATATATATATATATATACATATTAAATACCTATATATATATAACTTGGAAGTGGAAAAATCCAAGAAAAAGTCCACCAACAATGACTACCAATCCAATCCATCTCTTCCCACTTTTGGCTCCACCATTGCTACTAGGACTTGGAGCAGCATAATTAGTTCCCAAAAAAAAAAAAAAAGACAAACAATGAAAATTAATAAACCAGAAATATTTTCCAACAATTAGAAGGCATTGGCAGTGATTGTCTTAGGAATTAGGATGGGTTTGGTAATGATTTTCATGGCTTGATTTATTTATTTTTAATATAAAGAAATTAGTGGTGCTTAATAAATCAAAAAGCAGTTTATTCTCAAGAACTGATTCAGCTTTTCTAGATGCGCTCTTTGAAGCAAGTTATGCTTTTCCATATCATCATTACAAAAGGAACTCAATAATATTTACTATTTTCAAAGTTCATGTACACTTTTATATTTAGCAATCAAATTATTCACTTTATCATATTTCAAGAAAAATCAATGTTTGTCGTAACAACTTCTAAATTGATTTACCGGATAGTAGAACATCTTTTTGAAATTAACTTGTAAAAGCAATTTTATACAACGTACTTACGAGTAGGCGTTGGGCTACCAATTGGGCTACCAACTGGGCTTTTGGCAGTAGTCTTTGATTGCGGCCCAAATTGGTTGAAAATTTGAGCTTCTGGTGAATTTGGGTTCAAGTGGAGAAGAGCTGCAACAAATAACAATCCAAACACACAATAATTTCTATAATTTCTGTATTTCTTTTTCATTTATGGTACAAATGTTCCAAGTATTAAGTTTTCGTGTTCCCTGTAAAATAGTTTGATTAGCCCTTAAAACTGTATTAACTAAGAGTATAATGCAGTGCATTTAAATTATTTATCTTGCATATATTGTGTGAAACTTGTTATATTTCGATATTATGAGTTTTGATTTATTTGATACAGATAAAGGGCTTAATTGGACGTTTTACGAGGCAGTTGATGCAGCAGTGAAGATGCATGGATTTCCAAGACTCAAGGTGATGATTTTGGGACATTGGAAGACTTGCGAATGAGTAAAAATGATAAAAGAAGTGCAAAAGACAGGAGATGAAAAGTCTGTCAACTTATCGATCCAAGTTGGACCAATCCAAAACATCAAACTGATCGATACAACAACAATTGGATCTTCCAATATAGACACTTCCTTTGCAATAAATAAATGCAGTTTTAGGAAATTTTAGATATATGCAAATCAAGAAATTCCAGAATATACAATTTTTAGATATTACATTATGGTTGATCTTATTGTTGGTGGGAGCTTTTTCATTTATTCCTTATATTATTTTTGGTAAAGGCTCCTGGAGATTTATGAAAATTCAACTTTTCAATAAAAGTTTATAAGTTGTTCTTTCATTATTTAACTTGTTCATCGGTTATTATTGTCCTTACATACAATTAGTTACTTTAATTGCATAGTAGAAGTAAAATCATTAGTTTTTGTATTTTAGATTCGTTTATAATTGTTTTAATCGCAATTGATCATCACTATCATTAAGTTATAGCGTTTAATAATGAGTTGCTATTCAATTGTTGTTGTTTTGATCATTAACATGCTAGGCTAAGGCTCTTTTTTTGTTTAGGGGATGAAGATGATTTAACGTGGCTCTTTTCTTGCCTAGGAAATGAAGATGATTCAACGTATTCGAACTAACCCTAATTGATAAGTATGTTTTTATAAACTTAATCTAAAAATTGAATTAGTCTAAAATTTACGCTTTTTAACTTGTCTGAGAATCTTAAAAATCATCTAGTCGTAGTTATGATGCTCGACAATCCCCCAATGTCATGCTAGGTTGAAGTAAACCTAATCGATATACATGAGTGATTTTACAGATTAATAATCTTTTGGATCTCACTAATTAGGTCAATTAGGGAGAATAAGTTAAATAATTGGATTCCCCGTATAGGAAAGATTTTTAATTATTATCGTTAATTCGTGTTTATTGCATTACTATTAGTTTAGTTTAATTTACTAAAAATCAAATCAAAACAACCCGAGAAATTTAGGAGTATTTTAATTTAGCAAACTGCGTGGTCTGAATTAAAATCAAATCGTTGAAATTGAATTGCGTATTAGACTAATTTTAAGTATTTATGGAATCAGTAGGAATCGTTGGGTTTGATACTCAGTATTTATCGAAATAAAACTATACCGTTCCGTAGTACATTTGTTAGGTTTTAATTTTGCACATTTAATGAGCAGTCATACTTAAGTACTTTTAATTAAATAAATGAGCGCTTGAGAATTTTAAAAGACCAAGATGTAGTTAAAATATGCTTGCTATTTCTTGAAGGGTCCATCAACATGTTCATTGGTGGTGTTGTTAATTTGGAAAAATAGAACTAATCCAGGAAAATGTTTAGTATATTGGTTTGGAAAAACAAATTTAGAGATTTATACTGAAAACTCTCAACTTATAGAGACTGGCAAAACCCTTAGTTTTTTTGTCACACGTGTTCCATATGAAATCCCAAGCAACTTGAAAAAGAGAACGGTGAAAAAAAAAGTGGCGATTAATTTCTATAACCAGGCATTAGAGATACATATATATTCCAGCGCATTCCGCAACGTTGGCCTGGGCATTGCAAACACGAGGCACGCCTAAAGCAAGAGTGCATTGATACCAAGGTTGAAATCCGGATCATTTCCATATCGCATGACAGCACAAAGACACTTCTTTTTTGTTCTCAAAATCATTTTAAGCCCATTGCAACAATCTGTGGTTGGAGTTTTCGAACTCCCCTGCGCATACATCAAACACGTCCCTAACTCTGTCGATACCATCTCAAAGCACTCTTCTATGTCCTTAGCCCTGTCCGAAATTACAACGCCGAATATAAGAAAAATTGTTAGCAAGGTGAATTGGAGTTTTGGTATCACCAAGTGTATGTCCATGGTGAATAATTTGTGAGATAGAGGGTTATGCTCATTTTTACGTTTTGGCAATTTATAGGGGTAAAATTCTAAATTGATTTTTCATTGGGCTTAGACACAATGATGTACACTTTCCTTGGGTGGCCAAAATTTGTATCATTATTCTATGAATGCGTGACACAAAATGTGTTCTAAATTTCTTGCTCTCCTATAGTTGTAGAAATTCGAAAAGGGAGCGAAAGTGGCGAACTCATTATTTTCTCTCAATGGGATCGAATTTAGTTGAAGATTTTATAACAAGGGAACTAGCCAAAATTGGTAAATTTTGGGCAGGCCAATATAATGTTCAAAATTTTACTTTTGAAAAAGACTTAGCTATAGCATATAATATATTCTAAAGTTTGGAAGACATTATTTATATAAGGTTTTCGCACCATGTATGCTGCAATAATAAAAATGCGTTGCAACAATTTTTTATTATGCAGGCACGACTTAAGGTGGTGCAGGCGCAACCCAAGATGAATATTAATAGGATTACACTCATATTTTGGAAATCCTAGATGATATCGCAGTATTCTTAGTTTTAGATCGAATTACAAATTTACACAGGACAATCTTAATTAATTGTGAAACGGGCAACCAAATACTTGTATTGACAACAATGTTTTGATACGACTTACATCGCTCACAATCATTAAGGTGAGAGTTTAGTTTTCTGTGGTTCACACGATGAATGTCAATACATTTTTATTATAAAAATACGTATATATCTACCTAGCTATTTACTAGACAAATGAAGAAAACTCTTAACGTATTAGAGTGAGGTTACTATTTCCCACAATCAAGCACCTTCTTTGCATTTTATCTTTGCATGTGAAAATAGTATTGCATCAATACATGCATGTATCAAGTATGTGAAAGGTTTGTTTATATGTGATTGGGAAACTCTAGCCTCAAGGTTTAGTTGACGAAGGCTTAAAAGAGAATACAAAGGGTGTATATTTGTGTTAAATTTATGAATAAATTAAGTGGAAGAAAAAAGTGTACACTTCACCTACAAGCAAGGAGTGCACGACCAAAAAACATGTGATGTATTGATTTGGTTCTCTGACTATGCCAAAAAGAGAAGTGTGATAATCATTTTTGGACATACCAAAAAGGCAAAGTGGGCTATTGTTTGTAGACAGAGGGAGTATATAAATAGTATTGTCCACGTATTAGATGTTTCAAATCCAAAACTACACAAAATTAGAGATAAGAAAGATATGGCATTACAAAAATCTCAAAAGAAGACTATGATACAAGCAATTGCAAAAATTTCAAACCCAAAACTACACAAAATTAGAGATAAGAAAGATGTGATACTGTAAAAATCTCATAAGAAAATTAAATAATAAGTAATTGTAAATGGTGGTTGTCACTCTTTATATGAGATGAAGGACATGGGTGAAGTATAGTATACGCTCAAAATAAGATACTAAGGAATCGATCAAGTGGACTACTTAGTTTAAAGACTTGTACCAAGAAAATCCTTGAGCAATTAGAGATGCACAATTTCAAACCCATAGACATTCTGGTAACGATAAAAGAAAGTCGACATGTATTCCAAGACTCCTAAAGAGAAGGAACAAATGGCTTTTCTCCTTTACCAATGCCATTGATAGCATGATGTACGCAATCGTGTGTACTCAACCCGATATTATTATGCAGTTAGCCTAATTAACTAATTTCAATCAAACTTTTGACTTATCTAGTAGGAGAAAGTCATAAGTATTTTAAATATCTTAAAAGAATTATGGATTACATGTGTTGTAAGTCAATTGGACCTAGTTGGCAATAGTGATACTAACTAAGGTAGTAAAGTTGATGAATGCAAGCCCATGTTTAGATATATTTTTTTACTCAATGGAAATGCCATTGTTAGAAGTAGAAAGATGGAAACTTTTATATCTCTGTTTAATATTAAGACATAGTTTGTGGCTTGCTCTCGCAGCTATGTTCAAGCGGTTGTTTAGTTTAAAAGGTTTGTTCGCATCTAGGAATTGTCACCCTTTCTGTGGGTCGTAGGACTATTTACTATAATTGCATGGCAGTCTTGACCTATGTAAAGGACTATTTGTTAGATCATTGTTAAACCAAACATATCAACTTGAAGTACCACTTGATTAGAGAGATGGTTGCATGAGAGAAAGCGATCCTAAAGCACATTCATAAACATATGCATGGTGGCAAATTCCCTAACTAAGCCAGTTGCTAAAGAGGTTTATGTTACTCATGTGGGGACTTTGGGAGTTTAGGTAGATCCAGTTAAGGTTTTAGGAATTCATAGGACTTGACTTGTACTTTAGATTTTGGTTAATCATTTTTTTGAATCATTTGCATTGATATATTTTGGATATCTGCTATTTTAATGGATTTATCATATGGTTGTGTATGGATATTACATCATAATACATTTTTAATTGTTGATCACATATTGGTGTATATATATTGTATTTTATAGCACACACAAATAGTATGTCAACGGGATAGATTGGCTCGTTCAGACGAACAATGGCCTTTGGCGCATTGGTGGCAAGTAAAGATGAGACACTTATTAGTATCACCCTATTTTGAGAAATAGGATGATATCGTATTTGGAGGTTGATGATGATTAATACCCAATTTCTATCATACCCGTGTAAGATAGCCAAACGCGAGATCTTAATTTGTCACCTTAAATATGTTTGTGCGACCAAATAGAAAGCTCGGGGATGTTGCAATGAGGCTCGCAACTGGACTAAGGTTTGTATGATGAATAGGACATGCACTCTCCTTAGTACAGATAGTCACATAGCACGTACTTCATACCACATATGCTTGGTGACCATAGAAGTGATAAAATTGATGGCTCTCTACTCGTTCATTGTATGAGGCTTTCTGTCATTTTAGATAACAATATACATATAGGAGTAATAGTGTGGTTACTTTAGCATGTTGCCTTCGGTGATGATTGATACCACCTTCCAGAACATGTCTAGGTAAGTGGATATAACCTAATCTAAGTGGCATGAAGCGAAAGAAATATTGATTGTTACAACCCGCGTTATATTCACTATGAAAGTTTTGTCACTTGTCTTGCAGGTGACGATAAGTAAATATAAAGGCAAAAGTTTCAAAGAGTTAAACATGTTCTATATTGAGAGATTAGAAATTCTTGAATCAATGCATCTGGTTGTGTCTAGGGTACCATGCCACTTTTTCGTAGTGGTTGATGTCCCCATGTTGGCTCGTTAAGTTTTTAATATACAGCTCCCAAAATTTTGCCAGTGTGCCAACAATCATAGTTTTTTTATGGTGGTTGATGTCTTTATGCTGGCTCATTGAAATTTTAGAATAAAGCTCCTAAATTTTTGCAGGTGTGTCTAGCGGTCAAATGGCCCATTTGTTAGCATGACTGACTCTAAATTTGAGTTAAGAGAAATTATGAATGGGAGCTATATCCACCATGTGCGAGTAGGAGATGTTAGTTTTGGGTCAATTTATAACCCAACTATAACCCCTATGGGAATATGATACTGTTAATGTACTTATCCCACATCGACTAGATATGGAAAAAGCTTTCAGGTAACTCTATATAAATATATCCCAACATAACATTTATAGGCAATCTAAGCATAAGAGTTTTCTTAGATTTATTTCCTTATTTTGAGAGCATGTGAAATTACTTGGGTTGTGGATAGTGAGTGTGTCATTTTAGTAATACACCCTACCACTAGTTTATTTTTCCAGTGATCCACAATAATGATTTCAGTTCACATGGAATAACTGGTTGCTATCAGACTTTATTCGCAAAGTATAATTCTAAATTTATCTATACGTCCACTTCATACAAATTAATTAATGCAATTCCTTACCGATACTAAGATACCTAAAATATATGCTTAAATATATTGTTTGTACAAGTATGTCTTATAGACAAGATAGAGCATAGTGGGAACTAGGGGTTGCATGGCAATTCCAGAAGCTCCAAAAATATTTATCGAATTTTTATAAATTATATAATGTAAAACATATATTAGAATTTTGGCAAAACCCCAACATAAACCCGGTGGTGTCCTAGTGGACGTGGTGATCCTGTAAAACAAACAAGTTGTAGACCTATCCTCCCATTATTATAATCAAGGTTTTAAAATTCGGCCGTTACCGTAACGTAATCCTGTAACGTAAAAGTTTTCTATTGTATCCTTGACTATTGCAGCTTAATATATCGATGAAAAAGAAATTATATTCCATAACAGCTGAACCCATTACATATTGGTTGTTAGGAGTCGTATCCATATGTTACGGTTATTACAAGATAAAAAAAAAGTAATTTTGTAAGGACGAAAAAATTTTCCGGCTCTGATTTCCATAACCATTACTGTAACTTTCCATAAATACGTATAAATTTTTTGCGTAAATAAATATTATTATTATGAGATATAATAATTATTTATTATTTATTAAATTTGTGTATTCGTAGTTGTGTCGTAGTATTCGGTATCGAAAAGGATAGTTTTGAGTTGTAGAGTATAGTTGTTGAGTCTAAGTTAAATTTAAAATTTTAGGCTTGTCCGGAAGGTAACCGACGTCCGGATAGCCCGTGGACAAAGCTTCCAGGGTTTGGGTTTTTAAGCCAAAAGTTGGAATTTTTTAAGGTATTTTCATACCCCACACCTTTTTGACCTTATATCACATAAAAAATGGTCAAAGGTCATTTCTTTCCCAATTTTTGAAAAGTAAGAGAGAGAGAGTTGTATTGATTTTTTTAACTTTGATCATTTTTTTACGATCCATCTATCTTTGATGATCATCTATGATTAAAAACTTGATATTCGGAATCCTTGTTTTGAGGCCTACATATAGAGATAAGTCTCGTTTCTCTCGTTCATTTGAGTTTCCTCATTTTTTGTACCTTTTGTGTCTATCAAAATAAATTAGTACAACTTCTTCCTTACGTCTCGTAGATTACTTTTGTGCATAGGCTTGGGTCGATTTGAGGTGCGGAGTTTGTAACGTCCCGGAAATTGTGGGTAAATTTTATTTTATTTTGTTTTATTTTTTTTAATTTAATAGTATTATCATATGTTATTCATTCTCGTGATATAATTGTTTTTGACGCATATCGATTCTTGTAGCATGATCTTTCTCATGACATACTTATTGTTATTATCATTCATGGCATATGAATATGTTATTGGAATTAAAACTCATAATAAGAAAACATATAATCATAGCATAAAGAGCATGTAATTCGGATTTAAAAAGAAGCGTATACATTTGAGTTGAGTTTTTGAATCTTTTACTTTCTTTTCCTAACAATGTATCACTTTTTCAAACTTCAAGGATCGATAAATAAGGATGAGGCCTAGAGCCTTACTATGTGAGTTAGGATACCTGCGCAGAGAATAACTCGACAACTCAATGTGTTAATAACACATACAAGTCAGGCCTATAATTTACGTCGCATCGATAATGCGTCAATTGTAGGGGGCATTCGAGTAACCCGACTTTTATAAAACCTTCGAGAGATACTAATCCCACTTTTCACATTGAATCGTGTCGAGATTCGTGTTGAGATTTGAGTTCAAAATTTGAGTTTGAGATTCATATTTGAGATTTGAGATTCGGGATTCGAGAATTGTGGTCGAGTATTATTGTGCATTTTTAATATATTCGGAGATTGTAGACTTATACTACCCCGTATTGAAAACATGTCTTAACTTATAATTCAAGTTAAATTGTATTCATTTGCATATGCATACATACATATTGAGTACTTCATAGACTCCTATTTATTGTATTTTTAATGATCTAACCAATACTCTTTATTCGTATAGTCTTGTTGGACTTATTTTATAGGTTTTGAGGAGAGCTCGAGACATGTTTGAGTAGGCATGCTCATATATGTTGGCTATCTATATTTTTGATGTATTAGCGAGTCGAAACCTCATTTGATGTAGTATTTTGTTATTCGAGGACTCAGTCATATGTATGTCTTTTATCTTTTCTTTTGGGACAAGCATGTAGCTTGATATTGTATATGTAAACTCGGATGTTTATTTTCAAAATCAATGTTGTAAATATAGAATGTTGTGGTCTTAAGTTTGTGAATACAAAGTTGGGAAGTGGTTTTATATATATTGTACATTTTGTGTATTCGATGTTATTTTTGTGTATTTCGGTTATCTTTCGCGATATATTATTCTTTTGTTTTATTTTCTCTTCTTTTCCTTTATTTCTGTATTTCGGGATCGCGAAACCGGGTTCAAGGGAATTTAGAGCGTGACATTTACTTTATGCTCGTCATACTTGTGTGCGTGTATGCGCACACACACACATTATGAATATAAAAGTTATCCCCTCCAATTATTTTTACCATAATTGCGACATTTGTCTACACAGTTATTTGAATGTGTCCCATAAAATTAGGATGTAAATAATTAAAACTTACTATATTAGAAATAATTAAAACTATGTATCCCATGAAATCATGATTTAAAATAATAAAACTTATTATAATAGTAATTATTAAAACTATACATATATATCAATTTGCCAAAATAGAAATTATTGAAATTATGTACATATCAACTTACCATAACAAAAATTATTACAATTAAATTTCATATAAGATCAAATACAACCCCAAAATATTCATATATATCTTTGTAAATATAAATTTTTATAAATTGATTTCTACCAATCTAATATTCTCTATAAAATTTTAAAATATTATCTTAATCAACTTTAATTTTTAAAAATTTTTTCATAGTAAAATTTTAACATATATAAAATTAACCTAAATAGATGTTAACTTTTCGAAAAAATATTATCTTAATATAAATTCCAATAATCACTCGTTTATAAATTTATAAATCATTGAAAACAAAGAAGAAATATAAAATGATGTCATATCAAAAAAATAATTACCGAAACTAATTTAGTAAAATAATTAAAATTAATATGATCCAAAAAAGAACATAATATATACAACCCGTGCATCATGCAGGATGCACTATTGGAAATACATACATACATACATATATATATATGTATATATATTAACCCTGATTTTTGCCAGGATATTGAACCATAACATGCTTTTAAGTCCGTCAAACAGTTCGATAAAACTTCTACTCGGATGAAAATTAAACAAACTTTTATATGGATAATAAGAGCACATTACAACAAAACTCTGCACATATATATATATATATTTATATATATTTTAAATATATCTTTAATGGGTTCTTCAATTTTATAGCTATTCTATAATTTATTGAATTTATTATTAACAATTTTCAAGCACTCATATTGGGTATGATGACTTTTCTTATAAACAATATTAGTGAACAATTATAAATTATAATTCTTTAATTTTTGATATTTTTATTTTAAATTGCTTATATTTTATTTTTGTGATGATTATCAATTCAAATATTTAAAGATATAATATTATATCTTAACAAAAGAAATGCAAATTAAAATAATTAATTTACTATTTTGGATATGTTGATTTTTGATGAAAAAAAAAAATGAACGGCAAATTTTGAAATAAAAAGCATATGAAATAAGTTATGATACTTGTTTATATAATTAATAATTAGATGTTTTATTATTCAACAGCAAATATGCAGGTGGGATTCAGATAAACATTTCATACCTATCAATATTTATTTCTAAGTAACTTATAAATAAATCATTAATATCTTTTCGTCAGCATCTTTTATTCCGTTCCTATTCAACTATGCCGCCTTTGTCTGTTAACGATGATGTGACAAGGCTAAATATTAGTGAACT
>MKEJ01061607.1:0-25689 GCA_001753735.1 Embelia ribes
GGTAGGCGCCGCAGTCGCAGTCCACCCCCTAGATACCGCAGGAGTCCAAGCTACGGTCGGAGGTGAGGTTACAATTATATATTCAGATTTATGAGCTGCGGCCCTCTTTTTGATCTGTTTTTGTATCACATATTCATTTAAGGCCATATTTTCTGATTATCCTACTAATGAACAATTGTTACATAAGATGGTTTAGTTATTTGATTATAATAATTTTGTATAAACTTGCTTCAATTGATGCAGGAGCCCCAGCTCTCGTGCAAGATCCCCCAGGCGTCGCAGTCTATCACCCCGTGGTCGCAGCTATAGCAGATCTCCTCCACCTTATCGTGGACGTGAGGAGGTGCCTTATGCAAATGGGTAAAGATTCTTTTCTCTTGTATTTTTGGTAATTAATAATTCATCATTTAGTTTAGAACTCGGAAAGTTATATATTGAACATGTGTTTAGGGAGTCCTTGGGATCTGTTTCTATGTGACCTTTTTCATGTGTAGCATGCTTTAACTTCTCTGTTAGTGAATGATGTACCAGTTAACCAACTGTTACTATAAATTCTGTGTGCCACACCCATGCATATACACAGGAATCCCTACCATTGAATTAACCAACCCTATGAATGGTAATTTTGTTCGGTTACTTTGTATATGCCATAAGTTCAGTGTATATTCATGGGAGTGACTGGTTACAGATTGATGCATTGTTGTGTTAGCTGTGGGACTATAACAACATCCCTTCTAGGATAGTCATTGACTGCAAACCCGCGTGCTTCTCTTTTCAGTAAATTTCTATGAATGTGTGCCGTCCTGAATCTCTAATTTCAGTTCTTTTATTTGATGTAGGAATGGCATTCGCGAGCGTCGCCGTAGCAGAAGCTGAATGGATCTTTCATGTCGTTGAAGACTCCTGATATATGTCCTTACTATTTTAGATTTGTTATGTTGGGTTGTGCCATCAACTTCGACTCTGTCTAAGTTTCTGTCTGGCTCCATATCAGTACTTGTTTTATTTTCTTTTTTGTTATGTCTATGCACAATATTAGTATTAAGTAATGTATTTTATGGTAACCTTCCTATGCTTGAATGTTGATAAAGATCTTGCTAAAGTTTTATGCTTTTGTTTTTGTGTTGAGGTATCGTCTTGCTTCTGGTTCTTTGGTTTTCTGCTTCTTCTCCTTAATATGGCTTCATTTGCGGCCATTCTGCTCCGCGATCTTCAATTTCAATGATTGAGTGTCCCATCTGGTGACATTGCTAGATGCTTTTTTCTGATTAATCTTCACTGCAAGGGACGCCCTCAAATATTGTTGTCCTAGTATATAATTAGAGACGTGAGGATCTTCACTAGTGAATGTTTGCCCTGCTAGCCACATCGTGCCTCAGTGTGAGTGAATCTCTTCACTCCTGATTCTCTGTCATGGCATTCCTTTTTGACACTTGAAATATTGACAAGCTGCTTCAAATTCTTGTGGCAGGTAAACCTGATTTGGTTAAGTTTTGATCTTACCCTTCCACGTGTTTGTTCGAACAGGCTTTTATGGTTGGGTGAAGATTGTCAATTTTGCTGATAAGATCTTTAAAAGACGATTACCAATTTCTCCCCAGTGATTGAGTTCTTTCGTATTCAATTTCAAACACTGGATTTGTTGCTTTTGTTTATCTCGAATTTTATTTTTATTTGTTGTCGCTGTACTTGTGCTTGAATTAACCAAATTTTGTTGCCGCTAATTTGCACAAATTTCTATGTAATTTTCGAGGAACTCGTAACTATTTATGCCAAACAGCAAGCTTGCAACCCTAGACAATATTTGCTTTATTTCTCATGCTAAAGTCTTTTGACAAATTTTACTCTCCACAGCAAAATTAACTACCGTAATTCATAATTTTACATTTAGTTTTAATAGCACAAAAGCACAATCTATAATTTGATTGTGTTCATAATGATTCGGGTAACTGCTCTTTTGCTTTTAGCCTCACAGCCGCAATTATGCAGCACCTACAGTAGCAAAATGAACCATTATTCGCACTAAGATGGTTAGTTATAGTTGGAGAAGCGAAATATTTGCCTTGTTGGGTGGTTGTCGCATAAATCCAACCGAGCAATGGTGTTGGAACAAATTCTAGGAAACCAGAGTAAACCCAACATAATGCTTCGCATGACTTCTAAGAAATTTCCTCGTAAAAGTAGGCAGCACATTTCAGCTTTTTTTTCTTTAGACATGCGCAGGTCCTAGAACCACAAAGAACTAACGCAAAAGATGCATCTCTCAAAGATGAAACGATTTACTAACCAGCAACTTCGACGATGGAATAATGTTTTCCTATATCGACAAGGAATAGGAAATAACTGACAAATAAGTATCAATACACAGATATTCGAATTCAAGAACAAGAAGCTACGTTTTAACTCGTAATGGCTATCATTACTGCAAGTTTCTGTTTTCACACCTACTGAATGGAAAGAAAATCTACTAGTAAGATCCTCTAGTCCTAAAATTAGGCACGTTTCAGCTTCGTCTTTTTTTTTTTAAAGATGCATACAAGTCTGCAGAGTATCCGTGAACAATAACAGCCAAGAAACTGTTCCCAACGACAAAAGAATGTACCATTTCGGCAGCCTTGGTAATGGAAAACTGTTTTCGCATATTGATTAAGACTAACATTGCAAGTATGTGGTAAATAAATAAAAAAATATATCAATGCAACTACATCAAACTTGTTCACGTCTGTATTTTGGTTGGTAGACAGATGGGCGGACATTTTGAATCGGAGAACTAAAAAGCTACATTACGATAAGAAACTCTGGTTCCAAAAAAATCTTGCTGAAGGAAAGGAAGGCAATATAACTCGTAATGGCAACTATTTCCACACAATTTTTGTTTTCACACCCCCTGAATAAGAAGAAAATTAGATGCTTTCAAAGCCAGTCCAGAATTAGCAGAAATTTAATAAAAGAAATCAAATACTTTTTAGAAATCACTGCATATGCATACCTTCAACTTCCTCGAATTGAACTTCTTTCACCAGGTCAGCAGCTGCATGATACTCAAACCTGCAATAAGTTCAGTAGTTTGAAAAACAAATCCACCCCAGCTCACGAGAAAATAAAACAGTGGATAACGGAAATGTGAAATCGATGCGACAGCTCATGAGAACACAGTGCTGGTGTAAATTTCAATTACCTATTAGAGGAAACCACCTCAAGTTCATAGTCAGATGTGCTCTTGATAGCTTCTACCAACACAGTTACAATTTCATTCTTTCGACTACTGGCCATGAGTATATCATATTCAGTTGGAATGACGATTGCGAAAAAATTGTCACTCAGTTCACTCAAACATATCTTATCAACAGCTGCCAACGCAATCCGCCTTTTAAGTGCCTCCGTTTCTGGGTCAACGACATAAATGGCGAAATCAGTAATCAGGAGGATTCTTCGTTTCATCTTCCCTGAGCTTGTGAACTTCAAAAGTCTATCCGCAAATAGAACTTTCTTGTCACCTGTGAAAGTGGATAGTGATGAGCTCAGGAGGAGAGGAGATACAAGATAACCAGCAAACACCTAATTCGGATTTTCATGAAACAAAGTCTATAATTGTCTATTGTGCTCTAATCACAAGATTCGTTAACATTGATTTTGGATCTGATAGACTTGGCACATGTAAAGAATGGGACTTCTAAGTTAATCGCCTTGAACTCAGACCCAAGTATGCATGCAATAACACATTTATATTTGAATCATAATACTCAAAATCATCTGCACAACTAACAATATAAGTTTGTACACAATCAGCTTGAACTTGGTCCGTATTCATACTAGATAAATCTTACGAGTGGTGAGCATGATCTGAGTTACATTGTCTGTGGTGGTACCACAGGAACAGGCTTCCATGCATTCACCATTCCAATCTACTCGTAAAATGTTCTTAACGTCAAATCATTTATGAACCATATTCAATAGTTCTACATGAAGGAGCTCCACGCTCCCAGAATTTCAGCTCATTATATACTTTCCTCCTTCCAATGTGAATCCTAAAGAAATAAATATAAACGGCTCTGGTATGACTGATAATCAATATATTCACTCCTATCAGGAAAGCATGCAGTCGGTGTACTATTATTCCCAATGTTCACTTTGTCGCGCTCTTACGAAGGATACTAACTTTTGGAACGCTAACCAAGATTACATAAATTAGATTCAAGAGAAAAGCAAGCGATCCTGAATCGCATGAAAATATATTGGATTAATGGCATTTAATTAAAAGGTTAGCAAAAGGCTTTCGGAAATTCCAATCAAAGTTTCGATAGACAGTCACAATAGAAGTCACTCTCACTTACACCTTAATTAAGAATATTAAAACATAAACGATAGTGAATCGAAGTGATCAAGCATTGAGTTCAGGACTAATTAATTAGCTAAAGCTCACCAAATTGGATCTGATCCATCAAAGGCTATACAAATGTCGAAGCAACGCACAAGCTTCAGATATTCTAATTTCAGATTCAATAACCAATGCAATAGAACTCGCACCTCATTTGTATCGAAAAACATGTAAAATCATCGACAGTTGAAGAAATCAAACAGTAAATTCAGAACCCAATTAGCTGCAGCTTAAAAATGAAAACTTAATGATTTTTATTCCGTTTTCATTTCTGGAAATGAACATTGAATATGAAAAGTGAAAATCGGCAATGTACCAACCAGCCCTTGATCAATCGAGAATCCAAGTAATTGGGCATTAACTTCAGAGTCAATACAAAATTCAGTAATTCCGCCCTTGAGTTGCTTCTTCATACCAATACAAAATTCAGAGTCAGCCACTAGTTCTTTCCAACTACTCTTTCGAGATCAGAGAAACCATTTCTCTTACCGAAATCAATATTTTAGAGCACCCACACCAGTCTTTTTAAATAAAAGATTCCTCAAATTTAATTTCTCATATGATGAATCTTGTACCAGAATCGTTACATGCCAGTGTTTCTTTCTCTAAAATCTCATGAGAAATGCAAAATTAGATTTCCGTGTGGGAGAATCACTATTTTATTTCTATATTAAAAAATAAATTTTTTCCACCAAAACTATACATCTTATATAAGATTAGGGGGAACATGAGCAAGACTACGTACGCCAGACCCTGTCTATACCCCCCAGTGTGGGAATCTACTGAGTTGTTTGTATAAATATATGATTAGCTAAATAATTTTAATAAATTGTATAGAAAATGGTGAATATAATTTCCAAAAAACTGATTTATGTAAGAGAAATGATTTTTTAGGAAGTTTGGGTCTGGCTTAGAAACAAAACGAGAAAGACAGGCGTAAATGCTCTAACAGAGTGCACTTATGGCATGTAATGAAAGGATCAACAAATGGATTTCAGAAATTCCCAGGGCACATTTGTGAATAAAAAAATCAAATTTTAATAAAGAATATGATTAAATTAGGTTACTAAGCTCGGAAACTCGAGTAACAATTCTTTTTCATTTGACAAATCAATTTAGGAAAGCAAAGTTTGTTGTTTAGCATTTTCTTGACAGAATCTCTAGAAACGGAAACTATACAAAGGCAGGTGGGAATGCTCTAACCATTTCCAATCCCTATATATCCAACTCTAAATCAAAGTTTGAAATTTGGAGAATGTCCACACCGTATCCCCTAAACTTAAAATTGTTAGAGCATTCACACCAGACTTTCTATAGTCACTTTCCGTATCCCAAATAGAAGGAAAGGAGAAAATTATGTAAATTCAAATTTTCTATTTTCATAAAACTTTCTAGAAATAAAACAGTATTTTCCCAAATAAGAATGTTACTATTCACCCTTTATTTATTAAAAAATATTTTTTCCTACCAATATATAAAACACACACCAATATATTTGAAAAATATATTTTTTAATTTTTATATTTATATAATATCAAATTAATTGTATATAAAGTTAATTTTAGAAAGACTGAAAATGGTCAATTTTTATTTTGTAAGAAAAATGATTTATAGAAAGTGAGATTTGGAAATTTAATGAGAAAGGCTGGTGTGAATGCTCCTACCTTCTGCACTAGATCATCTATCACATTCTCTATTATATTAAAATACTATTTTTATATCTTTAACTATTTCTTACTTAAAATTACACACAAACTTATATGTGTAATTATGATATATTATTTATTTAATTCTATAAGAATAGAAAAATATTATTATTTCTTTTATAATTTAATTTTAAAATTCGCCATATCATATATAAATATAAAATATAAATAAAGTTTCTCTCTAAGTAAAGTAAGAGAAAAGGGAATAGAAGTGATGGGATACAAGAAAAATATAAATAAGAAAATCCTATAAAATTCATTATACAAATAATACAAATATAAATAAAATTATTTAATAAAAAACTAATATTCCTTAGCATTAAGCATTAAATTTTTATAATAGAAAATTTATATTAATTTTTAATAAATATTAGTTTATATAAATTTAAAATAATATTTTTACACAAATAGTAATAATAATTATAATTATTTATTTGGTTAAATATTAAAATTATTTACCATATACTTAAAGTTTTAGTTTATACGTCGTATTTAGTACTTTTAAGCTCAATAATTATTATTAAATATTAAATATAAAATTTAATTTATAATTACTATTTAATTATTTTAAAAACTTATATTATATTTTTATTTTTAATTAATAATATTAATGGAGTAAGTGGAGAGAGGGTATATTAATTTTTTAAATATAATAGTGAAATGATGTGACGTGAATAAGAATATATTAGTTTTATATGTTTTAATGAATGAATAGTGGTTCTTTAGATTTAGAGAACTAGAAAGATTCTCTAGGTAACTACTAGTTAATCTGATGTAGGGCCAAAAAGTGACATTACGTAGCTTTTGGTTATCTAAAATAGGAAAAGAAACAAGTATAGGGAATCTGATGCAAATTCTCGTAGGTAGTAATAATTACTAGTGCTTACCTTAAATACCTAAAATGGTTATCTAAATATGGATAACTAATATTCATCATGTAAAAATTTAATAATGTACTTTATATCTCATCATTCACTTTTTCATCTCTCTCTTCACTCTCCATCTTATTTTAGATAGTTTATTATTATATGATAGCAAAATAATAATTTAATAATATAAACAATGTGATAGCAAAATAATAATTTAATGATGTAAAGAATGCGATAGGTAACCTGATGCAAAGTGGTATAACTAAAGAATTTGTAAAATTGTAAATGCCTATTTTATTATATTTTAGGAATCTATCAAGATAATCCTATGGGAATGCTCTCACATCGGTGCTCCTAAACGAGCCCATAACCTAAATCTTAATGGTTAATTCACAAGAGAACACTTGTACTGATATCTAATACTATTCAATCTTCTATAATAAGGGGTTTGTAACAAGGGATCACCTTGAACTAGGGTCTAAGGGCATATTCACTGGTTTATCTATTATCATTTCCTAAATTTTAATTCCTATAGCTCAAACTCTAAAATCTAGTCTGGAATATTGGGAATGTGAATGTCCCATTAAACATCCTCTAAAAAGTACGGACTCAGATACGGATATGGATTCGAACACAGATACGGATACAGATTTGGCAACTTTTTAAAAATCCCAGGTGATTCAGCATTTTTTCAAATTTTCATATCATTTTCATGAGTTAGATAAGTAGGAATTAACAAAATATGGAATATATAAGTACTAGCAACGAACGATAGTATTAATGCTCAAGTTCTTAGCAAAGTAGCAACTTACAAATAGCACCACGTCATAATTTAGTACGCTTTACTAATAAGTACGAATTACCAAAGGCACAAAAACATGTAATGCACTTGAAGACTAAACAGCTATTCAATTGTGATTTATTTAAATCACCAAAATGTATGACTAAGTATGGAAAGAGTATTAACAATGAAGTTGAAAAAAAGTTGGAAATTGATCCATGGTGCGTCCGAAATGATTCTACCGCGTGTCCAGAATTTAAAAAATTAGTTGGCATTTTTGACTCGCCACGTGACATGTAGGACATGTATTTCAAAGTGTACATGGAGTATGTGAATCCGATACGTGTCGGATGCGGACATGGTACTAATTTCGGAGTGTCTATGCTTCCTAGGACCTCCTTAAAGATTGTATTGGGGATGATTAGTGGTCTTTTGTTCAAAAGAATCATTGTAGAAAATTCTTTTTGAGGATTAAATAATATTACATACAACGATCCGATCACTCTCAGAATTTAAATCCTACACTATTTTATTAACTTCTGTCACATTGAGATGCATACATCTGCAGTGAGTGTAAAATGGCAAAAAGAGACCTTCCCCTCTGTGGAAATAAATACTACTCAGCCCCTGTACGTATTCAAAGTTCAGTTGTATGATCTCACTGGGGTACCTCCGGAGAGGCAGAAGATTATGGTTAAAGGTGGTTTGCTGAAGGTAATCTGTAATTCTTGTCACTTGATGAATTTTTTACTCGGACTATTGTGTTTGCACCTATAGCCTATTGGCTCTCACCAAATCACTGCATAGGTGTTTGTTGGGAATTTCATCTTTTTCAGCTTGGGGCTAATAATTTTCATGATTCATGTCCCCTTTATGAAGGACGATGCTGATTGGTCAAAACTAGAAGTGAAAGAGGTACAACTCTTAGATTTTGATTTGTTAAGTTTATGTTTTTCTTTTTGGATAAAGCTTGTTGAGTTTCCTTGTGTGATCCACTGTTTCTAGGGTCAAAAGTTGATGATGATAGGAACAGCAGATGAGATTGTGAAGGCCCCGGAAAAAGGTCCTGTTTTCATGGAGGACCTTCCAGAGGAAGAACAAGTTGTTGCTCTGGTGAGGTTCTTATCTACCTGTTGTTGATAGATATGCAGACTAACTTTATTTCTTTTATCTGATTTTTCTTAAGTAGACCTATCTTTTAAAGTTCAGAAGTCTATGCCAAATATTATAGGCAAGTGAACTTGATCACTTCACAGACGAAACACATCTTCAAAGACAAGATCGAACTAAGAAAGTGGAGTTCCTTACTTCAAAAAGATCATTATATTGTTTGGTTATTTTCCTGTGATGTGTACCATGTTCTATGGATTTATATGGGAAAAATTACTAATTTTGCTATTGGCCATGACCGGTTTGGCCATTCTCTGAACTTATTACTAATGCCCATCTTCCTTCAGGGTCATACTGCTGGATTGTTCAATCTTGGACATACATGTTACATGAATTCTACGTTGCAATGTTTGCATTCAGTGCTGGAGCTTAAGTCCGCTTTGATCAAGTAAGTAGTCTTTTATGTGCTCACATGTCTATGACGGGCACATCACATGACTAAGAATTTTCGATGCGTATGTTATTACTGATTAGGTACCCACAATTGGGAAGAAGCAATGATGTGGACCAGTTATCTCATCTCTTGACTGTCACAACACGAGATCTATTTAAAGAGCTTGATAAGAGTGTGAAGGCAGTGGCGCCAATGCGATTCTGGACAGTATGTTCTTTTTATTAAACTAGTAGACGTGCACACACGATGTGTGTGAATTTTATGAAAATGACCGAAAGAGCTAATTAAAGTAAAATATTTAAATATTATACATCAAAAAATATTTCCTTGGACACAAAATTTGTAATTAAAAATTTTCAAGTCATGCTACTAAAAGGTAACTTTTTTTTTTATTAAGTTTCTTTGCAAGTTTTGTTAGTACGAAAGAAACAAATCAGGTGTAGGGATAGCTTTTGAATTTAGGCCAGTTGAACGGAAAAATAAATTATTGCTATTAAAAAAATATTGATACTAATTGGTAAAAATATTTGGAAGAAAAGAAGAAAATTGTTGTTAATTTTTTAAAATTAATCTTAATTAGTAATTTATTTTGTCATTATTTTTTAAACTTAAAATGATAGTTAAATCATTTGATTAATTTTTCCTAGTATCTTTGTTTAGACTCATCATTCATAACATGGTGTTATAAGAAAATTACAGTTCAAAGTTAATCACGAGTAGTAAAAAGTAAATTAGTTTCAATATTCATAAAAACACCATGAAATAGGAGCAAACAAAATAAGATGAAATATATGTGGATTGTAAAATAATGTTAATAACATCTTAACTATGTCAAAATAAATTTAATGTGTTTACACACAATACTAACTAATAATTATATTTTTTTAATCACATAATCATCCCAATATCTTAAACGTATTTAAGAATTTAAACAAATAATTCTAAAAAACTATAAGGAGTCCTGAGATGGATTCAATGTGATGTAATGTATCTAACCTGAAGAAAACCTATAATATAACGTACGTTATAGTGCCGAAAATAATTTGCATTTTAAAAATTCTGGTTTTAACCTTTGAAAAGATATTTAAACTTCTCATTTTTACAAAATATAATAAATGTTTGACCGTTGAATGTTCAAACCAAAAAGATGTCATCTTTCAAGAGTTATAGGCCTTGTAAAAAATAAGATTGATAAATTAACATTTAATGTATATAATATTTTTGAAAAGAGATATAACATGTACACATATATTTGAAAATAAAGAAATAATGTTTAATAATTTTAGTTATTTTGTAACGAAGAAAACAAAGCCAAAAGAATAAAATTTATGAAAAAGACATCATAAGAATATATTACTACTTGACATTCTTCTCAATTTCGGTTTTAGCCTTTGAAAAATTACAACACAAATATTTTTAGTTAAATAGTAATTAGGTTAACGTAGCAAATATTATTATGGTTGGATATGTTCCACAATTCCAATCTACAACTAACAAGAGGAAATGTTAGACACACTTAGAGTTTAACATCCTAGTTTTAAAATTGTGACTTGATATTTTTGAAAAAAAAAAATATGAGTATTTTAGGTACAAAATTTGTATGAAACAAAAGAGAAAGAACTTGATTTTTTAGTAGAGCTAGATAATAATTGTTTTAAACATGGTACCTTCTTTTACTTTCGTTCTAATCACGATATATATTCACATAGTCTTTTGACACTCATCCCATAAATTTAGGATTTTTAAAAAAAAAAATTATCATAATAGACTTTCACAAAAAATAAACATGTTTGCTAAATAAATTTATTAAAAATAAATTATTTTATTTGTAAATACTACCAGAATAAAATTTCTCTAAACTTAATCATATTGGAAACATATAAAATATATACCAAAAACGATTCTATACATGGGAATAAAAGGATGAACATTATAATAAAAAAGATAAAAATTTGTTTATGTTGAAAATTTAAAAGTTATTCATTCAACAATTTCCATATAACTAATTGATAAATGTCCCATGAATTTAAGATTTTTAAACAATACATATTATAGAACTCCATCAATTTAAATTTCTTGGGAAAATATAACTTATTAAATTATATTATTTTATTAAAAAATATTACCATATTATAACTTCTCTAAGCATAATTAAATATAAACCGATTAACTATAAATTAAAATTTAAAAATAATTAAAATATTTAGTCCTGCATTCCTAAAAATAAATAAACTTATTTGTCCTGTGCATTGAATATATTTAATTAAACTTAGTCGTCCTATATTTATAAAATACCACTATAACAAACAATTAAGACAAATATAAAACTAACAATTTAAAAATAAGGCGTTCTTCATACAATCCGTGCAACGGACGGGCTACATGCTAGTTATAACATAACAAATAATAGGCATATAAAATTTTTAAATAAAAAAAATTCTAAATATATTAAATTTAGTCAGAACATAATCACAAACCTTTTCTCCTATTGCCATTGTGAAAGTCGAATCACTACGCCGATAAGAATAACTCCTTCCAACAATCCAAAATTCATATTGAAATTGGATCAGTGAGTCTGTTTTATAGTCGTTTTAAGCAACTCTTTACATGACTTTTAAGTTAAATTGTTAGTAATGCTTATATTAATTGTTACTTAGTTACACTTATAGGTGGTAGTACTCAGGCGTGAGAATTTGGAAAACATTTTAATTAAAAACAAGATAACTTTGAGAATGAAGTTTTAATATTTATATATCTTATTTTATAATCATTAAAATTATGCTCGTTATTACGAACTCAAAGTCATCTGTAAATGATGAAAATATATGAAATTACCAATATATTATTTATTTTGGAATAAATTGGTTTTTATGATGTTTAATGTTGATATTTTTTCTTTTTTTGAGTATTGTAATATTTTAAATATGAGCAAAAACTATATGAATTACTAAATATGTTGTTTTTCTTAATTTTTAGGGTCACATTTAACAAATTTTCAAATTATAAAAACTATTATTATTGTAAGTGAAGCAATAGCAACTAAATAGAATTACTGTTGAAACTATGTGGACCACCACTGTAATTATCCCTAGCAATTTTAAAAGTGGATATTGGATAAATGTTGATATATATGTGTTGATATATATATGTTGTTAAATACATTATTACCATTTTTTGTTCAAATTATCAACTAAAACAGTTATAATTTTGTGATAGTGAGAAATATATTTTCGGATTATAAAATAGAGGAAATTGTAGAAAGTATTCATACTTTTATAATAAAGTTAGATGTTGTATCTTACATTTTGGAGAACTAATTGCATGTATGATGTAACTTTAATTTACTACTAGATGTATATTAAGCGGTTAGTCTATGCCAAAAATTGCTTTAATCTATCATTAACGCTGCTTTGGAATTGGCGCAAGTTTTTTTCATAGGATAATGTGATGGAGAAGTAAATGGCCTTCATATATGTACACGAACTTTATGAAGTGGATTTTCTTTCCATCAAATTAATTCTTTATCCTTGCATATCATTAGTGCTGGCAATGACTACCTTGGAGACCGAATACATCATAGTGAAGTTGAAGCTTATTTGATCTTGCAACTGCTTTTACTTGTAAAAGTTAATTAGAATTTAGTTTGACCCCCAGCTAATGTCCCTAGACAATTCTCTGTGTGCTGGATCATTTTGGCTTCAAGCCTTCAATGCTTTTTTAGTCTCATGGACAGGACAGAAAAGATGGCATAAATTTCTTATTTTTGTCAACAGATTTTACGAAAAAAGTATCCGCAATTCGGGCAGTTACATAATGGATACTTCATGCAACAGGTTTTTCCTTTTCCCTCTCGCATCATTAGTTGATTTTACTGGTTTCGTGCTCTTATGTTGATAGTATATTACAGGACGCTGAAGAATGTTGGACACAACTTCTGGACACCCTCTCTCAGTCCCTTAAATCACCAGGCTCCAGGTAATTCGGTACTTTCCTTATAACGTTCTCGTCTTTTGAAGCAGTTCTGATTGGTTACAACTTCTTTAATAAAAGAACAGATCAGCGTTTAATTACCAGCTTTTCACAGATTAGATAGCTCACACTTTTAAATCATCTGGCTAAATTTCTTCCATTTGTTTCCTACTCCTCAAAAAAATTCTTCCTTTTGTTTCCCTTTCCAACTTCTCTTTTTCATGAAGAATACTGGTTTAACTCTTATTCTTGTTGAAGATAGAGACCTTATAGAGCATTTGTTTGCAGTGAGGATTCAGGTGCAGTGAAGTCACTTTTCGGTGTTGAACTAGTGAGCAGGTAATTTCTATTGTGTGCGTACTTGGAAAGCATAAAGAAAAGTTCACATAGCTGGTTACATTTATCTTTATATTGTGGCATTTCTGTGCATGAGTATGTGAACTTTATCTTAGTTATTATACCATTCAATTTTTTTATATAAATGACCAGCCTATGCAATGTCTCTGGTTCTAATATTTAGACTGGACTAGAAATGGAGACAAGCTTTATGGCTCAAATAGTATACCTTTGATACCTGTGCGTTTCAAATTTCAATATGAGTTGATGGGTAAGAGTGTCCCTTCTGACCTTTGCTTCTATGTGGCTTTGGAAGGAAATTACATATGTTTCTTTTCTTATCCATTTTTTATTGTTGGCCTTTGTGTAAAATCAGGGTGTATTGTGAAGAAAGCGGTGAAGAAAGCTCCGAGATCGAGTCATTACATTCCTTGAAGTGCCATATATCGCAGGCGGTTAATCATTTGCATGAGGGACTTAAACATGCAAGTGTCATGGCTAAATTAAGCGATTTTTCTTTTCTCCTGCTCTCTTGGCTTTCTCTGTCTTTGTTATAACTTTTTCCAGAGGACGGGCACACTGTGAAATTTGGTTTTCCATTACTTAAATTTCTGACCTCATAATTCATGAGAGCAAGTGTTTAGGAATATTTGTGTTTTTACCATGTTAGCGTGGAGTATTGGCCATGGTTTACCTAACTAATGCTTAACCAATATTATACATGGGTATTATGTGCTATTTTTTCTTGAGAAAATTATGTTTGAATATTCAAATTTGTAAGATGCTGCTCTAATTGACAAGTTTGCCAAAAGTAATGTGCTTTTAGTCAGCAGTTAGAGCTGCTCTTGGATGGGTGAAAACCAATTATGAGGATGAGATGCCTTTTCCTATTGGAACTGTCATGGTAAATCCTGAAAATTTGGTATTTGGGCAGGGTCTGAAATCAGAACTGGAAAAGATTTCCCTTTCTTTGGGCCGCAATGCATTGTACATCAAAGAATCGTCTATAAATAACTTGCCAAAGTAAACGCTGAATTTAACTTTCATTTGTTGGCTTCAAAATAGAAATTTGAGGTTACACAAGCACCTAATGGTTTTCCTGTTTGCTGTATGAGCAGGTACTTGACCATTCAGTTTGTGCGATTTTTCTGGAAGAGAGAATCAAATCAGAAGGCCAAGATATTGAGGGTAAGTTCAGTTTGCCCCGACATGAATATATATCTATATAATTTTGTGGTAAAGAGAGTCGGGCATAAAATAGTATTTGGGTCTGCGGGCTGTCAAGTTCTAGGAGGACTAAGAACACCCTGACACAAAGGGACCTGGATAAAACTTCTAGTGTTTAGTACTTTTAGTTGGCCCATCAATCTAAATTTTAGGAAATTGAGCACGACTATAAATCGTGTGCTTCCATTCAACTCAATTTGAAATATCTGTTTCAGTTTTGTTGGGCGTAAAAAATATTCATATTTTGCAGAAAGTGGACTTTCCATTGGTGTTGGATGTTTACGACCTGTGCTCAGATGATCTTCGGCAAAAACTTGATGCTCCTCGTCAGGTACTTATGGTTTCCTGCTTCTTCAATGTTTTTTTGTTGTGGCTTTGTCATACAGAAATTATTCTCTTGCTGCAATAGAATTTTTTTTTTTCTTTTTTCTTTTGAATAGCTTTTCTGTGAACTTTAAATGCCCCTGTTAGATTTTAAGAGAAAAGGAAGCTAAAAAGGCTGGTTTGAAGATCAAGGAGAAGAGCTCTTGTTCAGTGGATAAAGATGTCAAGATGACTGACATGGAGGTAGATAAATTATTATCTTGCAGAAGCAAAATATTTTTTCTGGATAGTTATCACCCTTTTCTGTTTTATCTGTTTTTGCAGGGATTGGCAAATGGAAGTGGAGAATCATCTAAAGCTGTCTCACAAGAAGGTAAGAAGGTTGAAATAGGTTTCAGATTGAATTTGGGTGGATACTTTATTGTATATAATCTGGGATCTAGGTCATTTCAATTACAAATGATATCTATAGACTATAGCACATTTAGGTTTTCACTGTCCTGTCAAGGAACATCACCTCTAGATTTTTCAGGCCTTGCAGTTGAGAAAATCACAAATTTTTAGGACAAACTGTTGAGAATTATCTATTGGTAGTTGAGGTCAATGTTTGCAGAAATTTCCTTGGGTACGGCCATAAAAGCCAAGTCATTTTTGCTCTTTAGTTTGCATATTCCAAACATACCGATCTCTTATGCTGTCCATTTGTCATGGTTTTTCTGAAAGATGTTTCTTAAAAATCAAGTTTCTCGTATGATAACTTGAATTAGACGGGATTTATATCATGATTGCGAGAATGAATTTTATGATCCAATTCCGGTGCAGCTCCTTGAATTGCTGTATGATCTTATGCCATGAGGTGCAGATGGAAAAAATACTAAGCTTTAATACAACTACTCAACATTATAAGGTTAACTGTGTCTTTAGATGTTGTGCCAGGCAAGGAAATGCATTTAACCGGATTATACGATCTGGTGGCTGTACTGACTCACAAGGGTAGAGGTGCTGATTCAGGGCATTATGTTGCTTGGGTCAAACAAGAAAATGGTTAGTTTATTTGGTCGAAAACCACATCTTATGTTTAGTTGTCATGGTATGTACTAGCACTATTGTTTAATTGCTGAAAAATCATCTTATTGGTTGTAGGGAAATGGATCCAGTATGCTGACGATAATACTATTCCACAACGGGAAGAAGATATTTCTAAACTTTCTGGAGGAGGTAATTATTCTGAAATACTCTCTCTGGTGTTTCCTATAGTATACTATCGGCCTTGGTAGAATAAAAAAATTTTGAAAGGATTATTACCATGTGAAATCGAGTCAATCTTCTACAATAATAGTTGTGGGAAGTATCGACTGGCTGACGTTATCTTCGTGTTATTTTAGGTGATTGGCATATGGCTTACATCTGCATGTACAAGGCCCGAGTTCTGCACATGTAACCTTCTTCTTTTCTTTCAATTTAATTCAAATATTCAATGGTTTTGAACAAGTTGATTGTGGTTTGTAGATGACTTCTGAGTCTGAAATGGTTTGATTTCTTGATTACATATAACACATGTTGTACTTCGAAGTCTTTAAATTGATTTTTTGGGCGATGGAGGTTACGGCTTTTGGATGTAGCTTTTCTGCTACTCATTAGACTGTCCACAATTTTTTTTTGTGTTAATTGTTTTGTATCATCTTCTCCGGGCAATGGGGATTGAACACTTGAATCGCTTGCATATGACGGAAAAACACTCAGTTCAAGATTTTCTTTATTAGTAATTACTTATCCGGTGGTTAGTTTATACCACTCTCACGCCGCTTGAGTGATGGGTGGCCTAATATTGACTGTTGGTTCCGTGATAGAGCTTATCCATTGTTGACGTTTCATCCTGTTCCGGTGTACTCTACGTGTCACCGCCAGAGTTAGAAATTGTAACTTGGGGAATCCGTTAAACAAGGAGCCATTTTAACCCTAGACAGGTAGCATAACCGTTAATGTGAGCTCTCTCAGTGGTGCCCTAGCACTTCAATCGACAGGGGGTACTAAAATAAAGTTATTTTTATTTTGTGCCCTTGAAACATGACAAAAACTCCTAAAACGTTATGATACTGCTATAATCCCATCGATAATTAAAGATCTGCTCCTTTCACCTACTTCGAATGAAATAGGCATTTCATTGTGAATTTAAGAGCTCGTTTGGTTGCAACTTTGGATCTGAATCCTTTCAGCTTCTTGACTTAAAAATCTTACATGTATTTGGCTGCTTATGTTTCAACATAGAAATCCAAAAGTTTCAAGTTCTATCATTACTCAATCCGATTTGAATTTTTTGCATAAAAATCGAAAACAGACAAAACCCAAAGCAGGCAATTAACATTCTTCATACATATTTCATTTATAAAGCCAAGTTTGTAACTCTATTATAGTAAAGCTGGAGTTTTTCCTAAGAAACCTAGGCATCATGGAAAAAGATGTAAATATAGCAGCAACCTAAAGACGGGCAACACTTACTAATTAAAGTTGATACCCGAGACCAGCAATAAAAGAGATTCTGGTAAAGGGTACCCAAAAAAGAAGCCAACGCAAAAGAGAAATTTTGATGTCGGTGACCAAATTTGTGACCTCTGGCTCTGAGGGGAAAGACGTGATGGGACCAACATGGAAGAAATCCACAAGTTTTTTGGGACTAAAAACGTAATTTATCAATTTAGAAACTAGGCAGTGATGGGCAAACCTTTAACATTTTGTTGAGAGATTGCTACAAGCATTTCTTTTCCATCACAGTTAAACCTGAATAATAACAACAGCACTGCATTTTTCCTTTTGCATAAGAAAAAGAAAAAAAAAAGAGAGAAATTTAGGGTCGATCAGAAAAAGGAAAACTAAAAAACAAGAAGAGGCAAGCATGGAGAAAGCAGTCATCTGGAGCTAAGAATAAATATTCATCGCTTTGTCATTGATTTTGTCGCGCCTACTTCTTTCATCCATGAGAGACAGGTATCTATGGAACATTAGAAATTTGAGGAGTTTTTACCCACTTTGCTGATAGGCAAGCATAGGAAGACGGTTTTCCCCGAACAATAGCTGCCCCAAAACGCTTGAATCAGCAAAAATATATTATCATCTCGGAAAATCTTTATGCATAATACATGTACAAGCTATTTGCGGCTGCACAAGCAATTGAATTTTCGGTTGGGTGCCATGCTAAGTGGAGCAATTTTGTTGTGAAATCAAACGAATTTCCATTTGCGTCAACTCCAGGACTTTCAGATCCTGATGAAAAGGAATTAAAAATTTCATTGAAGCGAAAATAGGCATGACACACACACAGAATGAGGGGGAGAGAGAGAGAGAGACCTCGTCTGACCACGCGACTAATACGAGTGAGCGATCTGGAAGGCGTTGAAGGAGTCTGAACTTGTCTCCTAATATGGCATATAGAAAATTTTTCAGTCATTACTTTCACAGGATAAAATCAAACTTATGTGATGTTCTGAACTAGCTGCTTCTGGTCCAAAGCAAGATAAAACAAGTAACGCAAGTAACAGCTGGAATAGATTGCAAAATTGCAGGTTTAAAGAAACCGATACCAATCAAAGCTTGAAACCATAAATGATACCTCATAGGATTTTTACTGGCTTCCAACGTAGTTGCTTCAGTACTACCAGAAGAACGACCAAACACTCGGAACAGATTGCTGCATCACAATTATCTTACATTATATACAAACCCCCACCCAAAAAAAAAGGCAATAAAGGCAAGTCAGTTGCAGAAATAGGCAGACCTGTAAGAACCCGTTGCCACTCGCTGACCATCACCACTCAAGCAACACTCAAATTTATCAAAGATGGAATCATTTTCATATAAATCACATAGCTGCGCGGAAGCAAATATACTTAGTTTGCCGACACATCAAAGTAGCATAAAATTTGGACAATGATATAGATAAAAACATAAAGTTACCTTAGGTCTTAGATGTTCGTGAACCTGGAAGGTAGAAACTGGACTTGAATCCATGTTAATATCCCACAACTGCAACCAATTAAATAGGATTTCAGTATACACCATCATGACAATAAAGCACAATACACTAGTTCTCAAAAATGTTTTCCAACACATTCTCTTAAGTCGCATTTTTCTGTGTTATAATCTTGTTTTGCATCTGTGAATGACCTCTCGTAGTTAGGACCTACATTTAGTTTGACACGGGAACCAAGAACCTAGACCAAAATGCTCTCTAAATTTAGGTTCATAGGCCTTTAATTTTTAAAGTCACTCAATTTCGAAAACTCTGACCAAATAAGTTTTTCACTACAATCTAAGCACCTAGAAAACAAAACCCAAGCAAAGAGGTTCATAGGATAATGGCACAGGAGAGAAATAGTGGAAGACTTGACTGCAATCCTTTTTTTTTTGTACACAAGTAATACTGCCCATAAATATATTGTGAATACCACACCTAATCCATGTATAAGTACATCAATTACCCATAGCAAAATTATAAAGAACTCTAACTGAAATTATATATATAGCCTGTTGAAGTACTAGTCCAAGAGTTTACATGAATTTGTTAAAAGGTAAGAGATGCCAGGACTCCGGAACAAGTATGCTTCAGTAAAAAAATAGGTCATACATTACTTTTGTTAGTCAAGACATGAGTGTGAAATAATATGCCAGACAAAAATGTCTCATTTAAAGCACTTGTGAATGACACAACTGTTAAGCTTCTTGCAATGTAACTGTCTACCTTACGCATTCCATCGAGAAACAGATAATAGAGAATAAAATAATTCTTTACTGCTTTTGCATGCTTTCTCCAATCTACAATGTAAGCCATTCCAAAACAGTACGGAAACACCGTACATTAAATGCCAATCCACATAGCTTGTACAGGTGACAAGCTAAATAGAGCTGAGAATAAAACAATGACCATCACCACACGCTCTGGCTAATTAATATTCCAGCAAATAACTCATTTTTATGACAGGTTCAAACCTTAAGAGTCATGTAATCACGGCTGAGTATATATCTTCCATCCTTTCCAAATTTAATATCTGATATTGAGGCTATTATTTCTGTAAAGAAAGATCGTGAACCCGGCGTTTCCTGCTCTTCAAATCTGCATCCAATGTATATAATAGATCGATTAAGCTAAAGACATTAAAAAAGTTCAAATAAACTCTCATGAATCCCTCCATTCCTTGTTGACTTCCCTTCACCGCCCCACCCCCAGCACAGGGAAAACCACGAGAAAGGGAACCAAGGACCAAAAAATAAGTGGGAGAGCATTCACGTGGATGCAACGGCTAGCTTGCTTCCAGAATTTCAAATTCAAATAACTATATAACAGCTCATTTAGGCAAAGCAAAACAGGAGCCAAGGAACTCACAATTTAAAATGTGAATCACATAAAGCTGATTGCCGCAAATCAATTAGACGGATTGAACCCTTTGAACTACTGTACGCTAGCATGTTACAATGAGAAGGATGAAACTCCGCTGATGTTATCACCTCTGCAAACAAAAATATGGTCAAGTACAATGATTGGACTTATTGCAATGACACTAATAATTTCAAGCTGGCATCCTACTAAGCAACAACACAATTGCATTGCATAAGGCGTCACAATAGCTCTCAACACCTTTTTTAGAGATGTAAGACTGCAGATAGAAAAGCTTCAAATAAGCCATCTACACGGATATAGGCAACAATCTCATTTTCACCAATGGTCACCCATTGAAACACACAGCAGTCTACAATTCTACGAGGCATGCAATGAATGCCATTTTTCGCAAAACATCGTATTTTGTTTGTCTAAAAAGGCTTAGTTGTAATGAATTTTATGCAGTAAAAAAATCACTTCATAAGAGCTTCATGTTTAACCGAACATCCCATATCAAGTCATCATATCACATAGGTGGAAAATAAGATCATTTATTCTGCATGCATAAAGGCAAATACCACCGTTCAACAAAAATTGAAACCAAAAGAGATCCATATGTATCAACATGTCAACACCCTGACATGTTCCGAGGCATATTAGCATGGTTTACTAATCCTGTTCTAACCAGAAATTAGAAACAGAACTTACAAATTTTCAAAAAGTAAAGCAAGACAACAAAATGGAATTTTATAAACATGGGCTCCAGTTCGGAAGCAGATACACAAAACAATGAGCACTGTACCAGTTAAATCCTCCATGTTTGCAGGCTTGACATCAACAATGTTAAAACTTTGATTGCTAATTTCCAAGTTCCAAAGGTTTATTCGCAGATCATCTGCTGATATAAATGTTTCACCATCACTGGGATATAAAAAAGTGAGTCAGAAAACGAAAAATGTAAAACCATATCATATATGATGGCAGTCAGACTAAAAAGCAATCCATATTTAAGAAAGAACCTAATGCCCACCTTTGGCTCAATTGGACAAACATTGTTTGATGGTAGCAAAGATAAACCAAATTTACATATAATTTTCAAAGCAAAGACGACAAAAATAAGGAAAAATACAAATGGGATGCAGAGTTATAATATGACCACCATTAATAAGACAACCCATTGAGTTGAAAAGGAGCATCTTTAGAAAAAAGTTATATGACTCACCTGTTATTTGAAATAGAATTGATATGGTAGTCATGGGCATGGGCATAAACCCTTCTAGATTTTGCCACTAGACTGGTCTCATAACTGGTTACCTGCAATGCAAGCAATCATCAACAATGTTTGATTGAATTAAATGTAAAAGAAACTCCCCTTCATAATTGGCCAGGCTTGTCAACATTCAAACTATATGTTCTTCAGAATTCCAGCTTTCAATTGACTTATGATTTGACTGATATGCAATGGAAGATGGCAGAACATATATTATTTTGCTACTTAACTGATTTAAAGTTGAGTATACCTTTGGCAAAACATATTTTATCTTGCTACGAAACTGATTTAAAGTTGAGTATACCTACCACAGGTAGATGTAGAGATGAAGTTAGATCAGGGGGAAAAGAGAAATCACAACTCGAATCGTAGTGTTTGTCAAGGTATCCCCCATTTGCAAGATGCAGCCTGGGGCTAGCAGACATCCTTGAACTGCCAACTCCCCCATGTCCAACAGCTTTTGAAGGATCAATGTTCATCTCAGAAACTTTCTTAACCTTCTTCTCTTGGACCTGTTAAAAATAAACAGAAACAGATAAGTCACTGCGGCCAAAGGGATAAAATTGTCATACAAAAACAGGATTTTTTAATGAATCCATAAAAAGAGGCAGAACAAGTGTGCATATAAATCAGAAATCATAATTTGAAAGCCAAACAGAAGTGCAAGATACACCTCAAATTTATTTTTGCATATTTTCTTTTATATCACAATACTAGCTAAAGGACCGTATAAAAATGAAGTCATATAGACGAAAAATGACAGTAGTCCCATCATCATGTAAAAAATAAAACAAGTTAACATCTTTGTTTAACATCAAGTCATGCATATCTGCTTCGAAAAGAAAAATGATAAAGTCCCTATGACACTTGATCAATAAAATCTATGACTTGAATCGCTACCAGCGCAATTCGCAAGTCACTTAATGGAAAAAAAAAAGAAAATGTACAGCGAACCACAAATAGCATATGCAGAAACCAAAAGATGTAGTCAAGTGTTAAAAATCTTCACCTTCCAAAACTTGATAGTTTTATCATTAGTTGAGAGAAGAAACAAGGCACCATTAGCTGTTTGACACCATCTGATTTTGTTGATTTTCTCCTCAATCTCCAAACTCTTAAGGTAATCAAACTGAGACAGAAAATCACAAATATGATAAACAAAAGCCAGTCTCGGACAGAAAGAAAAACCAGAGATCGAGAGATGGATACCTCTGGTTCATGGCTCTGGAACTCAGTTTTATAGCGAAACTCTGGATGTCTATTTATTGGATTATCCATCATCTCTAGATCTCTTCTGATTCCACCATGCTACAAATTGGATTTGAGAAACCATTATTTGCAGTAAAAGAAAAAAAAACTAGTGCAAAATGAGTTTCGGATTTAAATAATATGCACCCATATGAACAAGAACATACGTTCTTTGTATCAGTTCTCTCGAATAATACCACTCTACCCCCGCGGTCGCCAGTAGCAAGGTGGTCTCCGGTTTTATCAAACTCAATTGCTGAGATAATATCAACTGCAGATTGAACACATCATACAAAAAAACAAATTAGGATTGTCCACAATAAACTTGATAGCAAGTAGCCCTCATCTCATGCTAACTGCTAAATTGGCCAAACATCAAAAGAACGCCAATCATTCTCCGGTGAAGCTCAAGGGGCAGATTCATAATATACAGAAACATAACCACTCACTTCAAAGAAAAAACATATTCTAACATCGAGTATATATAACCACATGTTTGTATTCACGGATTAGGTACATGAAATGGAGTATTCCGAAATGTCTTAATATTGTTTTCTTATCAAAATATTCTAAAATACAAAAAAGCTTAGATAAGTGACAGGATGGCTTTAAAAGTTACTACATATTAATTGGAAAACATTTAAACAAATAATCGTCGATAAGGAAATAGCAATGTCAGCATTATTACGACAGGTGCACTCCCATGTAATTATCACTCTAAATAAAAAGGAAAACTTTTGAAAGCCCAGAAAGTTCATGCTTAAACAAGAGGAACTACCAAAAACTTTAACGAAATAAATTGATATCAGAGCGCTATCTCCCTGCAAAAAACAACAATAGAGAACAACCATATCCTACAACTAGATCAAGATATATGAAACGGAGTAATTCCATCACTGTATTAATATTTGTTTCCTTAACAGTGTTCCTGATATACAAACAACTTAGCCATCTTACCTGCTATGAAATCCATAAATGGGAAGTTAATAAGGGGATGTCCTTAAAGGTTAACTTGGGAAAAATTTAAACACATGGTTGCGCGTAATGAAATAGCAATGTTGACGTTATTACAACAAGTACACTTCGTGTAATTATAACTCTATTAAGCATAAAAAGGCCAGCTAGCAAAAGCCCAGGAAGCGCTTGCTTAAACAAGCTGAACTAGCTAACTCTTGCAAATAAATAAAAACTGCAAAATCTCTCTATAGATTAACAGAAGAAATTCCTTAGGCCAAAAGGTTACCACTTATTAATTGGAAACCATTTTTAAACGCATGGTTGTCGGTTAATGAAACTGCAATGTCAACATTATTACGACAAGCGCACTCCCGTGTAATAATCACCCTATTCACAACAGTAATTTAGTCCATGTGAAATTATTACTCAAATCACAACGTCAAACAAGTGCACTCCAATGTCATTATCACTTTATTCACAACCCACACAAATACACTCCCATGTAACTATCACTCTATTCATGACGTAAAACATAAAAACGATAACTTGCAGAAGCCCTGAAAGTGAATGCTCAAACAAGAGGAACTAGTAAACTCTCACATAATAAGTTCAAAATCACAACAGTATATAAAAAACAAATTTAATACCTAAATCCAATTTTTTACCCAATCAATGAATAATTCAACAAACTTACAACCCAAAACAGATCAAGTAACAGTTAACTAATCTTTTTTACTTAAGAATATGTTTAATATACAAACTATTTAAACAAGTAAGTTGATGGCTCAAAAGGTTACTGCTTTATTGCTTGGAAAACATTTTCAAACACATGGTTGTCGGCAAATGAAATAGTAATGACAGTGCACTTCCGTGTAATCATTACTCTATTAACAACCATAAAAACATGGAAAGTACAGCTAGCAAAAAACCAGAAAGTGCATGCGCAAACAAGAGGGACTACAGGCACTCCCACCAGCTTCCCTATTTCCAAATCCTAAATTTTAATTCCTATACTTCGAGTTCTAGAATATTGGCTGCAATAAAGAGAATTTCCAGACCAGACCCCCCAAACATAAGATAAAAACTGGGGAGGAACAAAAGTCTCCTAAGTTCAAGGTGAGAACTGTAGCAAAACCCATGCACTGTATTTTATGGAATTCAATTGTTTTAGATACATTGGTGCCAGAGTTTACTCATTTTGGATTACAGGTGGGAATGCTTAAGCTCTCACAAAATAAATTAAAATCAAATCCCTATCTCAGTACACAAAACAACAAATTTCACTACCTAATCAAGTAATAATTCAAGAAACCCACATTCCAAAACAGATTAAATAGAAGTTTACTGAGTCCCAACCTCATACTAATAATTCAACAAATTAACCCTATCTACCTAAAACTAGCACAACAAATGTACTACCCAATCAACTAATAATTCAACAAAAACCACAATCCAAAATAGATCAAATAGCAGTAAACTGAGTCCTAAACCTAAATATTACCGATCCAAAGAAACAAAAAGCGAATTTCAGCACTATATACATACATACATATATATATATACATATATACACATACATACATACATATATATATACACACACACACACACACAAACATACATATAATACAATGAAAGTATTCACATTACTATTACAACTAAATTTCAAACTTCTACATCATATATAAG
>MKEJ01061615.1:0-11947 GCA_001753735.1 Embelia ribes
GAGAGATGCGATCTCCGTGAGAGAGAGAGAGAGAGAGATGTTATCTGAGACTGAGAGAGAGTGTCGCGATGGGTGTCACCGTAGAGAGAGAGAGAGGCTGATAAATGTGAGCTACTGTACCAAAAAAAAAAGATTTTATACACTTGGGATATAATTGGAATTTTAATAAAAGGGCAGGGGCATTTTAGGTATTTCACATAAAAAAACAAGGGGGGTCAATTGCCCCCCTTTGACTGTATACAGCTCCGCCTATGGACCAAAGGGTATGCAAGTTTTGAGGATTATCGGGTTTGCATGTTCCAGTCCAAGGGGATGAGTTGGAGATTTAGAGGACCCAAACCCGACCAGGACTAGGGATGCATATAACTTCAACCGTTTATGAATAAATTCATATTCCACTCGTTAAGGGATGGGCTCACATTGTTCACTTTAGAATGAGCTGTGCCTGAAAAAGAGATTAAACTCGCAAAATAAACCAGTAAAGTTTGAACAATCCTGATTCATCTTTTTAAAGGCTCAAGCTTATTTGATTAATTTAAAATAAAACACTATAATTTCAAATTAGATGAGTAAATATATATAAAATAAATATAATTCTGGTTTAATGTTAGAGATATATGGGATAAGTTGTTGTAAGATAATATTTTTATAATAGACTTGTGATGATGTTTGGTTTTTCATAGTATTTGATGGCTCATTCAACAATTTATGGCTAATGAGCTAAGCTGCGCCTAACAAGTTCACAAAACCAGTTAGGTTAATTTACAACTAATGATTTAAGTCGAGCCTAACATTATCACAAGACAAGTGGATCCTAACAAACTCGCTAAACAAGCCAAGCCTTAAATAATCAGACTTGCCTAATTTGTCAAAAGACCTAATGTAATGCCCCGAAATTTCTAGACAACCCGAGTACATCACTACCATCCAATCACATTGTAACATAAACATAAAACATCAACCATCATGTTTTATTAAATGAAAATACTCCAAAGTATATTAGATATTAACTCAAAACCGACCTTGTTATAATGTTTTTTTGGCCCCACAACTTGCTTAAAAGGTAAAGAACTAACGTCATGGCCAATGAAAAGGCGAGACCATTCTCGAGTAAGCCTCAACCTATCCTAACTAAGTTCCCTGACTCCCAGCTCCTGGTTTTGCTTAGCATTTTCATGCACGAGTCAGAACAATATCCAATCTATGGAAATAATATATATATATATATAGATAGATAGATAGACAGACAGATATAACGAAAGTACAGATAAAATCAAATGCATAAATTATACTCATCCATCCTATTCCATATCAATATGTATAAAAATAGTATATGTTATATATGAATCGTCAAAACATATATACTATAATCTATCAGGATACCCAGTACTTTCGAAACTTTACACGGAAAGATACTGCAAGTGGAAGGATTCCCGTGGGTGGGACTAGGTCATACTCAGACATCTAGTTCCCAAGGCCATTATCCACTGTGCCATCACTAGCCTTGGTCCTCCGGCTCCCAAGGACTCCAAAATATTATATCATAGCAAACTTTGGTTATCGGGCTCCCAAGACATACCAAATACCATATTTATTGTCACTTAGCAAACCTTAATCCTCGGGACCCAAGGCTTACCAAATATTATACATGTCAAAACCCAACAAACCTTGATCCTTGATCCCCAAGACTTATCACATAATTTACTCATCAAAACCTAGCATACCTTGGTCCTCGAGCTTCCAAAATTTGCTACATAAAATACTCGGTGTAACCTAAACAATTATGTCAATTATTAAGTTACCTTTATAAGTTCATGCATGTACTTATTCTAACATCTATCAACATGTATAGAAAGTCTATTCAAGGTCCACAAGGCCTTCAAAATATCTCACAACATCACAATAATAGAATTTGTCTCAATCTCCAAAAACCTGAATTTTGGTGAATTACTAGGAACTTGTGGAAGACTTTTTCCTATAAAATTGGATATGGTTGGAAACCACATTCAATTATCTTTCTAATAGTTTAAACATAGCTCAATTCCGAGTTTTTTAAAGAGAGTTGTGGCCTTTTTCGTAAAGGGGTGCAAATCTATCCGTACAACCACGAAACAACCCAAATTCATCTACATAATTTATACTATAAAATCCAACTTTTATACAATTATTTCAATAGCATAGGACTCAAATTCCGCAACATACCTCATTAGAATTGTCGATTTTCTCCCGAAAATTCTTGGACACGAACCCTAGCCCCACCACCCAAACACCTCGTGCTCACACAACTCCTATACGAAAATTAACTACAATAACCCGTTATAACGATTATCTAATCGTCAATAAACGTTTAATAAGAAAAAACGCGTGTTGAAACAATGAACACGTAAGTTGCCTCAGAAGTTACTGAATTTTTGGTGGCTCAACATATTATTTACTGTAATAATAAATATCATTAATTTATTCTTAATTAAATACTCATAATTGTTTATAGGAGGTGAAAGCTGTATGAGATTGATAAAGAATATTGGGTAATTTATAACTACAAGAATTGGATATATATATATATATATATATAATGTATTAATTTTAGATAAATAATACACTAGAGGGACTAAATTATAATGAAGCTGAAGTGGATGGGAAAGACCTTTCATTCTCTAAGTTTAACTTATGCTCAACCACCAGAGAGAACGGAGAGAGAAGAGAGGAAGAAACCTCAACTCAAAATCTCCACGATCCGAGAGAATGAGAACTCCGAGAGACGAACTAACCGCGGATTTGGAATCCTCGTCCCGTCCTCGTTGTGACGTAAGTAGTGTCTTTTATCTCTTAGGATCGTTCATACCCTTGATTCTTCAAATTCATAAAAAGTGGAATTTTAAGATGAATTGACGTATAGCTAATTGTTTTAAATTCAATTCATCGTTCAATTGTAGTAGTAGGTTTGCGTTTGGGTGATGTTTGATAGAGAAACGTGTTAGGGTTCCTAAATCCTGAGCTTTCGAGGGAAATCCTTTTGTCTCATATAAGGTACGTTGCGGAAATCTCTTAGCAATTTTATAGCAAAGATTGTATGATTAAAACTGTGGAATTTGGGGTATACTGTTCGCTGGTGTTGTTGGCATTTTTCTTGAACATTTCGAACTCTATTTTGACCCCTTTAATAAATGAAATATCTTTCCAACGGTATATTATAGGCCTCAATTAGATATACGGTTTGAGAGATATTGCCAAAATACTGAAAAGCTATCACATTTTCTGCTATTCTGTTGGCAACCTAAGAATTTCAAACTTTATTTTGATCTTGTTACGCTTTAAATTAAAATGTTCTCAAAACTCAAAAATCGTAAATAAATAAAATATCGTTCTAACGGTACATCATAGCCCTTAATCAGATTTAATGTTTAAGAGATATTATCAAAATACCAAACTACTGTCACATTTTCTTTTGTTCTGTTGGCAACTTGAGCATTTCCAGCTTTGTTTTGAACCTTTTACGTTTTAAATTAAATTTTTCTTTAAACATAAAAGTCATAGATAAATGAAATATCTTTCCAAAGGTATATCATAAGTCTTAATCGGACTTATATTTTGAGAGATATTATTAAAATACTAAACAATTGTTACAACTTCAACTTAAGTAAATAACTGAACTTGGTCGTACATAGATATTAGCTAGTTAATTCCAAGTTAAGATGTGAAATTAAATAATTGAATGATGCATCAATATTGTTGTCATGCCTTAAGAGTTTGTATATGAGAATAGGCATGGTTGTGATGGATTTAGAGAGTCGGACATGTTACACCTAAAATTTCTAAAAATATAAGATTAGAGTAGTTAACACATAGAGAAATACCCATTCCGTGTTGGCGGTTGGCACACAGGTTCTTCCTGTGGTGGCATGGCACACAGGTTCTTTTTATGGTAGTCGTTGGCACGCAAGCCTCCTACGATGGTCTTTAGCATACAGCTTTTTTGTGTTGACTGTTTGCACACAGTCTTTTGTGGTGGTCATATTATATGAGTACTCATACCTTGACCCATAGTATGGTCGTTTACATCGGGGACATAGTTTTCGAGTGTTCAGTAGGATGTGAGAGGACTATGTATCCCGATAGACAGTAACGATGTCTTATAGCATGGTTGGATTGGTAGTTGTAGCTGAACTTTATAGTTTTTACACATTTCTGTACTTCTGTACTTTCTTTACATTTATTATCGATGCCACATGCTACATTATCATACACTGTACTTTTCATTAGAATTGTGGTATTGTTTCTGACTCATACCTGCTTGGTAGATTTTTCTATTGTTTTGCATGAAAACGTCAAGTAGTACCTAGGACTTGGGAGCACAAGAACTATAGATAGGATATGTTAGAGCTCACTCGGGAGTTATAGTTCTTATAATGATTTAGTACTGGATTTAGTATATTTTTTAGACAGTTGTAAGCCAATGGCCGAGATGAGTTATTTTTTTTTATTTCCGTTGAATAATGGTATAGGCCATAAAATTTTTTAAGAAAACCAAATGGATAGTGGATGTTATTTCTATTTTGGAATAGTTTGATATTTATTTTATAAATGTTTGTTATTTATTTTGTATTTGATGTGATGGTGGACCCTTTAGTATACTTGGGAGTAGTAAAAAATTTTGGGGCACTACAACAGCCGTGAAATCAAATTTAAGGAAGATCCAACGGACATAATTAAAGTGCATCAATTACAAGCAGTTGCAACAATTGATTTCTATAAATTTGAAGGTCGGATCCAAAGAGAATAACATAAACAACATATCAGATTTTTTTTTATTACTTAGTGTAACTAGGAGTAATGTAACTTAGTGTTAATTTTAGATAATCTAGTCAGTTGGGTCCCATCAAAGTCAGGTTTTGATGGCAAGCAGTCAGTCTATAAATCAATTAATCTTTAACATTTCAATGGTCAAAGTAATAAAAGAACTGTTAATTCACTCTTTTTGTGTTTTATACTATTTAGAAATCCTAAAATTAAGGTGAATTGAATAGTCACTCTGAGAGTTAGCAAGACTTAGTTCGAATGTTGATTTTCTCATTGGGTTAACAAAGGAAGAAGAAAATTTGTATTTTCACGATAAGTAATTATACATGATCAATCAATCAAAATTATATTAAAATCCTTAAATTATGAAAAATATCTATTTAATAATAGAGGGCCATGCATAGACTCTATATTATGCCTTAACATTTGGTAACTAATTAGTAGAATTTAGTGTTCTCGGGCTTACTAGCCAAGAACTTACAATATTAGCTTAGATATATAGACTGAAGCAACAAAAAGACCAACCTATTCTATCATTTTTTTAGGGTAAATTCTATTCCATCATTTTATTCTAAATTTTGTCGTCATTGGAATGATTCCTATTCTTAAAAAAAGAAGAAATGGGGACATTCCATTCCTAGTTATCTACCACAAACTGCAACGTCTATCACTTATCGCCAATCTTTTGAAAATGAGCATTATATGTATTAGATACCAATTTTATCTCTTCATATATTTTTTTCGTTGTTGATATTTTGACTAATTTCTCTCAATCACGAAAAACCTATAAAATCTCCGTAATTTGAAAGGCAGGGAAAAGTTTTCGACTATCAACTAAATAAAATTTTACCTGCAAAAATAACTTAAATAAGAACGCCAGTTTTAAAATGAAGACTTTTATTGAATTTTGTAATAAAGAATATCACAACGGGGTCCATTTTTAATCCAATTTATTTATCCCATAGCTCTGTCCAGTTATACTTGGACCAGCAAAATGACTCCACATTTTCACAAGTAGGTACCCAATGTAGAGGAACAATACTGGAGAGAGAATGCTTTAGGCCTAAACTATGCAGTTACTTTTTATTCTTAAAATTATTTTTAAAATTTTATTATAAAAAGGGTATAATTTTACTATTTGTTAAATAAATTTGAAGTTGTTTTGTTAAGTAGTGTAGTATTTGTTAAAGAAATACTTTTATTATAAAAAGAAAAAATAGTTATGTATTAAAAATGTAATAAATATAATTGAGGTTATTATAATAATTAATGGAAAAAAAATAGAAACAACTTTTCAAAGCAGCACTTGAAAAACTATTTCTAAAAATATCCTTAAAAAAGAAAAAGTTAATTATTAAAAATATATATTTTAAAATTTACCAAATATATCATGTTATAATTAAAACAAAAGCAAAAGCAGATAAAAAAACAAAAAAACAAAAAACTCAACTGGCATCCGCCCCAGAATTCCTTTTCTCTCTGCTCACTTAGAGCATTCGCACTAGTTGAGTAAAAGTTTTGGCTAAAATTGTTCAAAAATCCCAAATTTTCTATTTTATCTAGTTTATTTTTATTTATTTCATACATCAAATTAGCTATTATGCCTAAAGACTCTAATTTTAATTATTTGTATTCTTTTTATTTTGTTATTTTTATCAGTAATAGATATTCTAAAAATTAATATTTATAACAGAATATTATTTTTAAAATTTTTTTATACATAATTATTAAATTTATATATCAATATGGATATCAAATTAAAGTATATTATAAACTTTAATATGGTATATAATATGTAAAAATACGTTAAATCAATTAAAAATTATAACTTTTTTTAGAAAAAGAAGGGAAATAGAAAAAAAAAACAAAAGAATTAGTGAAAAGAGAAAGTGGAGGAAAAAGAACCGTGAGAGAGAGAATATTTTTAGTCAATGGTATAATGAATGGATACTTTTAACCAAATACGATAACAAATGTTAAAATAACAATCACTTTATCTAATTTGATGTATGAATTTTTTAATATTTTTTAAAATTTTGTTAACTAAAATAGCTAAAAATTATCATTTATTTAAACAGCTAGGAATGCTCTTATTGGGACAAATATTTCTTTCTCCATGGTTGTACCCTCTAAACAGAAAAAGTGCAAACTAATTTGATTGAACTTGATTATGGACAAGCACAACATATGCATATTTTGTATAATTACAATTATGTTTTTTTTTTCTATTATTAGATTATAATTAAATTTTATTTATTGGGGGGAGTATAAATTTTTTCATTTCCTCTATTCCGCATTAAAAATATTTTTAGGGTTGATCTTATAAACAATATTTTGGAATATTGGAATTGTTTTGTATTTCTTATGTCCACAAATAATTGGATCATTTTCCTTATTTAGTTATCCAAAAAAAAGTCACTTCTATTTTTGGACATATAATTATTGCTAAAACAAAAGGCATTATTATTATTATTGTCCCTAGATATTTATAAAGGTTATGAATAAGACAAAAATTGTAGGGGTATTTTGGTAATTCATATTTAAATTCAAATTTTAAAAATTTATTTTGTATTTTTTGTCTAAAATTATGTGTCAATCAAGTTGGTTATATTATTTGCATACAAATCTCAAATTCATCCCTTATATTAATTTATATATATTCAAAATATATTGTTTGATGGTAGGAGGTGGATTAGACCATGGGCAAGTTTGGAATTGATTTTGTTACCTTTTTTTTTTTTTAATAAATTGTAACATGAGGTGTTTGGCAAATTCTAAAATACCTACTTTTAGTAATTTGCTTATATTTTTTAAGGGTATTTTGAAAGCGCTTTAGGAGTGGTTTGAAAAATTATTTTTGTTTTTTCTATAATTGATTATCATAATAACCTAAATTATATTTATTATATTTCTCATATATTCACACTTATGTCTTTTTACAATATAAAACATCATTTTATCATATACTACATTATTTGTCAAAAGTAATTTTTAAAAAGATTTTACTTGTTTTTAGAATTAACTTTTAAAAACAATTTTAAAAAACGAATTTTAAAAACCACAAGTATTCCCAAACTACCGGGTAGCTTTTGTCTGGCATATCTGGACTACTAATTTTCAAACTAATAACTGAAATTAAATGTATTGATTTTTTTAAGAAAAATATTTAATGTCAATCAGTATTCAAACATCAACAGTTTGAATATACTGTACAGAAACTGCATGAGATCTCTGGCGAGAGAGACCCCGGGTCCGGCGATGAAGATAGAAATAAAAAGAGGCGGATAGAAATATGAGGAGAGAGAGAAAGTGAATTGGTACAATAGACGTAAAGTCACAAGGACACGTGTTGCTGTCTACCTGGTCCATATTTAACAGGAACCGGCTATAAAACGGAAGTTATCTGGCCCATGAATTTTGTGAAAAAAGCTAATGTGCTTTTAAATCAAATTATTATAATTTGAAAAAAATTTAATGTGCTTAATTTATAATAACTTATTTTTAAAATATAATAATTTAGTACAAAAAAAATTTATACAAATTTTTATACAAAAATTCTTGTATTGAGTTGATTACCTATCAAACACGATAAAAATTGAACCATCATAAAAGCTTTTTGCTTAGATGTTCTGCTATTAAATGGTCTGGCATGTATGTGCATGTGTAATTTCCATATGTTATTGGCAATACTTGGTCTTTCTCTTTCTGAACGCATTTCTATTTTATATATTTAATGATGTAATTTGCACAATTTTTTTTTCTGGCATATGCAAAAATTATTTCAACTGATAATCCTTCATTCCCTCTTTGATGGGCTTTTTTTTTTTTTTTTTTATTTCTTTTTTTTTTTTTTTTTTTTTTTTTTTTTTTTTTCTTTGTAATTTACTAAAATATAGTCCACATTTACTATTTAAAATTATTACAAATAAATATTTTATTAATATATTCTCCTTTAATGTTTTATTAAAAACTACTCTTCTTTCCACAAGTTTTAGAGCTAGGCACAAAAATCAAGTACCCAATCAATGCCCTCATTCATATAAAAATTAATATTATTTATTATATTATATTTTATTTAAATTCTCAGACTCAATTAATGTGTAGACTAAATGATTGGGTTAAAATTGAGGAAAATTAATTAATGCAACCTTTATTTTCTAAAATTACGCTTAATATAAAACGATAAAAAAATATAAAACGCCACTTATTAGGAAATGGGAGGAGTATAATTTTTCATTATCCTAATTAAGAGCATAATAATAAAAGAAAAAAAAATCATATAATGCTTTGACCATATTTATCCAAAATTTTTATAATTTTTGTGAAAAGGCAAACCAGCCTAACTTCTAGGATGGAGGGAGTATTGCGTATTTTCAATCATTATAACTTTGAACGCATAACAGCTTTCCTCCCAAATTGATAGTCTATCTTCTTATTTTGGTGTCACAATTCACCTCTAAAAACAGATGTCAATTTTCTATATTGTCCCTATTTAATGTATTTTGTATTATTCAATATTTCCATTACATATTTGAATAGGTATAAATTTGTAAAACTAAGAGTAGTTTAATGCATTACAATTGATTAATTACTCCCTCTCTTATATACTTCATCTATCCATAAATAATTATATTGTTTGATCGGGAATATAATTTTATGCAAAAGTCAAAAAATGAAATTTCAAATTTAAAATGAGATATAAATGATAAATCTAACCTTATAGGTTATTTTCTTATTCTTGTTCATAATATTTGTTATAATTACTAAATTTTATAATGATTGTATAATATCAAAATAAAAATATTTAATTAATTTTGAACCATCTAAAAAAAATATTATCAATAATTTATGAACCAAAGAATTGATTTTCGATAGGAAACCATCAATTTGGAAGTTGGAACAGGAGAAGTATCAATTTTGCCTCTCATATTTAATAGAGATGGAAATTATGATGATAAATTTGAAAATTTAAAATGCACAACCTATATTCAATGGACACACGTATCTACCAAATTAAATAAAGTATGTGGTTGCCAAGAGACACAGCTTACCTCTGATTGGCTCATTTCTTGACTTGATGCCACGTGGGACCCCTCAATTTGGCTGTTTCGATTAAACGTGGGGCCCATTTGGCCGGCGAATCTTCCTAGAGAGAGATAAGGAGCTGTAAGATTGACGCGTGTACAGTTGTTTGTGGGACCAGCGGGTGACCTTAGTGCAATGCTAAAGCCACAAAAGTCCAAATTCAAAAACCCTAAAGCTTGAAAATCGAGTAAATGGAAAAAAGCAAAAGCCAAAAGATTCGGAAGCACAATATAGTATTCGCACGTGGCAAGGACGCGTGCGTGTGGGCTCCAATGCTTGCCTAACTCGCTCTTTTGTGGCGTCGATGATAACGTTTCAATAAGAAATTCGATTGCATTCATAATAATTATACCAGCATTGTACTAAATTTAATATGTTGGCAAAATTTAAACTATTGTTTTGTGGGAATGAATGCAGATAACATACAAGTTCTAAATCAACTTTGATAATAACCAAAAAGAATCATTTTTGAATGGTGCTTTCGGCGTTCTAAACAAGTCAGACGCTTCACTTAGGATGAGGAAATACTTAACGGAAGAAAATTTGATACAAATAGATTCGTACATATTTATATCATAATTTGAATTTTTAAATTCAAATTATAATAATTTTGACGTCCAAGAATAGCTATGGAAGTTAGTTACTATTTTTTTTTTGTTTTATAAATATAAAGGAAATACATTCGGTAAAAGTACCCCACACATTAACCCAAAACAGATATTTCCAGGAATAAACATAACTTAATATAGGCGTAGGCGTAGGCGTAATATAATCCCTTTTTGTAACTCGTCGTATCAATGATCGAGCTTATCTCTCGTTCATTATATTATTGTTACACTTTATTTTCCATCCATATTTTGAGTGATCGAGTATGTTTCTCGTTCATTGCATTTCTATCTATCAAAAGATTGTAATCAATGAGGATATTAAGTAATGAATTTTTTGTTGTTGTTCTATTTCTTATTTATTTATAATTTTATTACTTCGATCTTGCATCACACTATAAAAAAAAATTTGAAATGAAGGTGTGGAACCACATCGATCTTGCCTTGAGTTTCAACAGTTATTCTAGCAACACATCGATACGAGTTTCTGTTGAAGGAAATACATCGATATGATTTTTTATTGAAAGAAACATAATTTTGCGGTTAACATAATCAAAATGGTGCGAACACTAATCACAAGTTGATAACTAGGTCAACAATTTAATTTTTTTATTTTTTTCATGGCATCATTAATTCTCTCTCCTACTTGTCAGTTTGTGATTGGTGTTTGCACTATCTTACTATGAACTTGTTTTTACCAAAACTCATTCCATACTTGAATATCTTTGGTGTAACATCTCGGAAATTCCAAGTGAATTTTTCGCATTTATAATAATATTTTAGAAGCATATATTATTATTATTGTATTATTGTAGAACGAAGTATGAAATATAAGAAGTATTCCCTAAAAATGTAAATGAAATCTTATTATGTTTATAGAAGTATAGAAGTAAGAAAATTATGTTGCATTAGTACAAAATGTGACATAAGAGTTTAAGCGATGGAGTTGTTCTATTATTTACGAGACGTATTGCATTGATGTATCTATATATACATATACGTTAGTCTCTTACTTGCGTATCAAAGTAGTAGTCTTAACGTGGAAGTTGACGGTGGATATCAGTGTTAAGAAACTTGTGAAGTTGGTATTGCAAAGCGTTTATGTTAATGCCTTAGTATTGTAATGTAGAATCTTGGACTTTACATTCTGCAGGGGAATAAGTCGACTGTTATGAAGGAATAAGTCGATTGATATGGTAATTAGTCGACTGATGGTGAGAATATGCCGACTTATTTGATGCATAAAAATTCCAGAGAGTGTTGAGTCTCAGGTAGAGTGAATCAGTCGACATAATCAATCAACTGTTAAAACTCATATGTCGACTGATTCCACATATGTAAATTGTGGAGAGCTATATGTATATGTCGACTTATAAAAGTGTGTTAAATTCCCGTGGATTCTATTTCCTGTTTGGTTGGATAAGTTGACTGTTGGTGTCACGCCCTGAAAATCGGTG
>MKEJ01061620.1:0-12947 GCA_001753735.1 Embelia ribes
TTTTTTTTTGTTTATTACTTAGTAATGTTCGATTGATTGCATTGTTTTGTTACTACTCTTATTCGGTTTAAGTTATAAATTTCCATTTTGATTTTTTTGTGGCATAATTCATTTTTAATTCTGACCTTTTCTTTAGAATGTCATTTTTTGTTTAAAGTTTCCATCGACCATGTGTTTTGTTTAATAGTTTCTATTTTTTTCCCTCAACTTTTTCTTTATTTCTTCTAATTATTTTTTTTATAAATTTTAAACAACTTGGAGGCAACTTATCAAAATATAACAAAACTCATCTTAATGGACACTTTCATAATTTAAAGGAACCTAAAATAAAATCAAACTTTTATCGTTTACCAAAATTAGGGCCACACGATGCATAAATTTATCACAATACCTTTTTAATTTTCTACTTGGATTCGGAAGGGTGAAACTCAATAGAATTGAAGTTTCCTGTTAGAAACAAAATTTTCTTTTGAGTTTCCCTCATCTTTCTTAAATCTTATTATTATTAAAAATAAATGGCCATAAAAAATGATCTGGATTGAAGAATAGTACAAAGCATGAAAACTTTGAAATATTATAGGGGAAAAAACACAAATGATAGAAAAAATTTGTTAAAAAGGGATTACAAACAATAGGATGAAAATTTGAATTCCTTATCCATACCTTACTTTTTTAATTTTCTTATGTTTCTTTTTTTTCTTTTTATTTTTTTGAGTTTGCGAATATTTGGCTATCAATTTTGTTAAATATTGATTTTTCATTTTTGTTATGATTTAGTTATTAAAAAAGCACAAATAATAGAATTTGCTAAAGAGGGAAAGAAAAAACACTAGCAATAAAAAAAAAAAATTGAATTTATTACTCCATAACTTAGTGTTTTTTTTAGTTTTCTTTTCTTTTGATTTTTCAGTGTTCTTATGATTTGGTTATATAAGTTGTCTTATGTTCTGATTTTTCAGTTTTAATATGATTTGAGTGTTAAATTGTGTTAAAGTATTTCTTTTACCACTTTATACATATAAAAACCACCATATGAAAAAAAAAAAAAACCACAACTAATAGGATTAAATTTGCTAAAAGAAAAAAAATACAAATAATAGAATGAAAAATTGGATTCTTGCTTCATAACTTTTTTTTAAAAAAACTTTTTTATATTTTAATTTTGTTAGTTTTCTAATGTTTTGGTTATAAATTTTGTTAAATAGTGATTTTTCAATTTCGTTGTGTTTAAGTTAAAAAACACAGCTAATAGGATTTGATATTTCATGTTTCTGATGATTTTGTAATATAAGTTATGTTATGTTTTGATTTTTTTATATTTCTTATAATTTGATTGTGAAATTGTGTTAAGGAGTTTTATTTTTCACCTTATACATATAGATACTACTTTACGGAATAAGGAAAAACAATAGGAATGAATTTGCTAATGAAAAATAAAAATACAAACAATAGATAGAATATTTTAATTCTTTTCTCTATAAAGTCTACTTGTTTTTTGTATGTATATATCTCCAATATTTTTCTATAATTTTGTGTGTATGATGCTAGGAAATTTTTTTTAAAGGATTTGTTATATTCAATGGCTAATATTATGCTTATTTTATATTTTTTATCAACCATTGATCTTTTTATAATCAAAGAATTCTAACCGTTAAAAAGTCTACATAGCAAAAATTTATTAACCAGGCATAGCACACATGTATATAATAGATAATAGATATAATAAGTACCTACATTCTTACAAAATTTTGTCTCTACAAACAAGTTTGGTTATCTCTCTCTCTCTCTTTCTCTCTCTAGTATTTCAACCCACATCAAAGATTTGCGGTTCCACCTGCTCTTTGTCCCTTTGTATCTACAGATTCCTCTAGAGAGAGAGTGAGAGTAGAAATGTTGTGCAACTCTACAGAGAAGAAGATAGTTCTCATCTCTTCAGCTACTAATGAGTGGCCACAGGTTCATTCTCCCTCTCTATCTCTCAATTCTTACACAAAACATGGCCCATCTTTTGTTTCTAGCTTTTTGGAATTGAATCTCTCTTGGATTTTAATTTTAACCATACTAATTTAAGCAAAAAAAATTAATCTTTTCCAAATTTAAAAAAAAACTGATTGATCTAGCTTAAACTTTTTAGTTTATTTAGGTTGAAATAGTTAAAAAATTTAGCTTAAAAACTATATAAAGTTTTTAAGTAAAGAAATAAAAATAATTTGAGCTTAAAAGCTTCCATTTAACAAGAAGCCTGGGGATTGAAAAATCTGTTTTTCCATTAAACTACTTCCGGTATAAAACCCTTTGTTTCAGAAAAAATTCTTTAACTACAATAATAGTAGCAAAAATGAAATGTAAATCGTATTTAATATTCTTCCTATAATATAAGTGTTGATCATGATATTATTAAAAATATTTTATTTTAAAATAAAATATGTTACCATTTTTGTAATTACTTATATTTTTTTAAGTATATCAAATTGACTTTCATTAATAGAGATAATAGTATTTATTCAATTATTTAAGGTTACTTTTCCCATTTCTAGTAATGCAACTTCTTAATTTTGAGACCTTCTTACTTACTTTTTTACGCCTGACCTCCCTCTCTCTCCCTCTCTCACCCCCAGAATGAGCATCAGGGTTTGAACATGGCCTCAACCGGAACTAGGGTTATGGACAAGACAACACAGCAGCAACAAATCCCACTAGAATCCCCAAAATGCCCTCGCTGTGACTCATCCAACACCAAGTTCTGCTACTACAACAACTACAACCTCTCTCAGCCACGTCACTTCTGCAAGGCCTGCAAGCGCTATTGGACACGTGGCGGTACCCTCCGGAATGTACCCGTCGGTGGCGGCTGCCGCAAGAACAAGAAGATCAGGCGATCAACCCCTGCCGTCGATCTGCCTCCATCATCCTCTCCAGCTGCCACGTCATCAAACCCTGGCCCAGTTTTCTTTGGGTTGCCCACAAACCTTAACCCTAATCCTAGCTTTGATCCTAGGGTTTCGAGTGTTGAAGCAGTTTTAGGGTTTGATCATCCCCCTCAGATGAGTGGTTTTGGATTAGGGTTTTCTAACCATGATGGAAATTACCAAAATGGGTTTACAAATCCTCTTTTCTCAAGCTATCCCTTGTTTGGATCTTCAACTAATTTTCCAACTATAGCTTCTTTGCTAGGGTCAAGCCTAAACCATCAAAAAATCATCAATAATATTAATGGTGGTTTTCAAGGGTTAGGGTCCTTTGAAGAGGTGCAAATAGGTGGGAATACGAGTTTGAAGTTGAAAAGAGAAGAGGGGCAAAATTATCAAAATCCTAATTTTCAAAATCATTTGGAGCAAATCAACCCTTATGGTTCTACACTTTCTTGGAATGCAACAAATATTGGAGCTTGGCTTGATCCTACAAATATTGGTTCTTCTGTCCCTTCTCTAATCTAGAAAAAAGAATATTTTCTTTATCTTTCCATGAATTTGCATCACAAGAAGAGGGGATCTTTGGGATAAAATTTATATTGGTGATGACACCGAAAATATTTTGTGATAATTATATTATTTTTTGACATATGCAGCACTTTTGGTATAAGCTATTAATTTTTAGTGACAAAATTTTCTGCACAGAAAGTGCTTTGTGTGGCCAAATAAAATTTAAGTTAATTTTAGTGAGTAAAACCCTCTCTTCTTGTTGCCTCTTGAGGTCACTTAATTTCATTTCAAGTCAAAGCTAGGATGCTTTATTTCGTTGGTTTTCTATTTTAATGAAGTTTGTGGTCATTGAGGGGAAGAATTACCAAAGAAAGAATGGATTGAAGCATCGATACTAGAAGAATTTGGATCGGAGCTGTCATGTCAGTTGCAAAGAAATTTTCAAACCTTCAAGTTTATTTTTAAGGCTTGTAATCTTGAGAAGAAATTCAATTTGCTCTGAGAGGAACCTCCGATCCTTTATAATTCACCATCAAGTGTTGAAGAGCTAGTTGGTCGCAATCTCCATGTCATAGTGAGTTCGTCAATACCGTCTTCATTTGTATGTGTACACTAATTATCATGGAATTTTTATTGTAATTTGCTTTAATTGTTTAAATTGGGGTGGGCATTATACATGTTAAGTATTAGGAAAGTCTAGTTCTTAGTTGTCTCTTGTTCATTTTTCTTTTTCTTGAGTTATGGTGTTTTGATGTAAGGTGGGAGGGTATAGTACTGGTATAAAAGAGAGTGATATTTATTATTTTAATATTGGTATTGATGATCTAGTTTTCTTGGTTGTTTCATGCTCATGTTAGCTTAATTTCTCATTCTATCTTTTTCAAGTCAATCACTTCTTCTCTTTCTCGGTGTGGAATTAAATTTTAAGGTTCAATTAATACATTGCATTACCGTAAAATTTAAGTTTCCCTTTCAATACAAGCTGCTGGTGTTTATTATTTAGATAAGAAGGGAATAACAAATTTTCATTTAAGCAATTTTGTCTGTTTTTGTTTGTATTTATGAAGTACTGACTTACAGTTTGATCTAAAATAATTAAGGTTTTGGTTGGAAAAAAACAAAAAACATTGCATCAATGTAACATGTTATGATTGTTAGTGTGTCATATCAATGATATTTGCTACTGGGAGGAAAATGATGCGTTACCATCCTAAGGACAAGCATAAAACTAGGAATTGACAATTAAACGTCTTTCATGCTTTCAAAAAACTATACGTTAGTAATTTTTCTTATATTTTATTGGATCTGATTGAGATCCACAATAACTGGCTCTTTGATCTTGAAATGCTGATATAATTTGCAAATCTACATGATTAAGGATTAATTCGCTGCCTATAAAAAAAAAAGGATTAATTTGCTAAAATTTGTGTCCTCACACTTCGAGAAGATTTTGTACACATGCAATGCGGCGGAAAATGGAAATATTCATTTTCATATTAGGAGATTTTATTTTTAGAGAGCTTCAACTACATCATTAGTCAAACACCTTAGTTAGTGGTTATGATTTAATTTTTTTATATATATATACGTATGAACCCCACTTTACATATTTTTCCAGATAGTATGTATCATCATGTTATGCGGCAATATTCTTGTTTAAAGGTGATAGCAACAGATTGATGGAACTTTGAAGGAACTAAAATGAATCATCATGTTTCCATAGAGAAGAACAAGAAATCTAGGAGTGAGATATGCAAATTTGACGGCAAATATTCTACAAAGAGTGGAATAATGATTATTATTTATAAATTATACTGACAACAATAGAACTTTAGATTATTTGACTAAAAGAACAGCACAACCTCTAGGACACCCTCATTTTCCCATGATTTGACTATGAAGATGTTAATTTAATTAGGGAATATATACGGAGCATTCTTTTGATTTCAAACCAAATCTTTGGGCACCGAACTTTGAAAATAGTTTGCTTTTTTTTATAAGAAACTGGTTGTTTGACATTAAGCTAATTATGGAGTTAGAAATTTCGAATGTTGATTAACTTTATGTTGAAAACAGCGCATTTCAATACTAGAAACTTTTATTATCACAAATAGGCCCAAGCATTACCTTTCTTAATCTAGTGAAAAATAAAAATAAAATTGCTGCACAAAATCGGTGTTACGTACAAAGCACAAACTGTTAACCCTTTAATCCACCATTTCTAATTTGTTTTGTTGTTTTTTCTACAATACAAAGAAATAGAATTCGTAAAATCTGTTCCCATTGGTGAATTAATTTCCTTTAGCATTAGTAATGTTATGAATAAATTTCCAAAAAAAAAAAGGTTAATCCTGACTTTGTACTATCATAATTAAGCTAGTTTAGTTATTGGTTCTCTTGCGCAATCCTTGTTAATAGGCGGTTGCTAACAATATGATTGATTCACTAAGTAACCATTAAGGAACTGTGTAAGAGAACCAAATAGTGGTTCTAAAATTTGTTTACACTTAGACTTAATAGAATTTGATCATACATATTGTTACGTTCAAGTAAGTAATTAATTACATATTATGGACCTTAGACTATTTGGACTGAAATTTGTCTAGAAATGATATAAACCCAAAAAGAAATTGCAACTTTTGGGCTTTTACATTACGCCTTAGCTGAGCAGTGATGGCCCAATAACAAATCAACCACATTGCAGGACTTGTGAAAATTGAACAAAAAACTCTTTTTTTAATTAAAATTGCACTTAACTCGTTTTTTCACTTCTGTAGTTTGAAAAGAAAAAAAAGCTTGTAAAAATTCCACATAACAGTTAGTATCATTGTGGGTTATCCTAGGTCTTCCTTTCAAATGTTTCTAAAATAACTTACCCAAAAAAAATTTAACAGTAGGGTAAACCGGACCTATATCCTGTCCCCGAGGTTCGAAGTGTAGTGTGCAGACACTGCTGTATTTTATATGAACAAGATAAGATCTCATTCAACGTTTAATTTCTGGTAACATACATATCATTGATCTATAATTTAATCACGAGAGAACGGGGTTGTTTAATTATGTCCATTACACAATGTCCTCCTTGAAATAGTTAATTTGGGAAGAATTTATGTGAAACCTGATGTAAGTTACCGAACAAAGTCAATTTATCGCCCCTTTACATCAAAATATAAGGAAAATATTACGAATTTAATTATACAGAAGGATATATATTTTTTTATTGTGGGTCTCCCATTATATATTAATTATGTTAGCAAAGCAGTTTTTCCGAGTAACTATTCTCAGCACACGACTCTCTCCATGCAACACTGTGATTTGGAGAGTGATTTAGAAAAGAGGCAGTGTAGAAGTGGATGAGGAAGGGTCCCAATTGTAATTTTTGAAAATTGAAAGGAGATTTTTGAAGTTTTGAGAAACTTCTTGGGTTTTAGTATAATTTACCGAAACAAAATCAACATATATGAATGGATAGCTTGTATGAAGTGATCACAAAATAAAAAGTATAATAAATTACTTTACCGTAGCTTAGATATATGCACTAAACATGTGCCATACATGTCTCTAGCTTAATTAGATTGCGTTGCCATTCATGTATGCAAAAACCTAAGGAACATGATTTTTTTTTCTTTTGTTGGTCATAAAGGTACATAATAATATCATTTTTAAGGTGCTTAATAATAACAAATGACAATAATAGTAGTAGTAGTAGTAGTAAATACCTTACAAATCTGGAATAAGTACCTTAGGAGGAGAAACAGTTGACTCATTAGTATAAAAAATAGTTGAACGATATAATCAGTTGATTGATTTGGTGAATCAGTCGAGTGATACGGGTCCAGACTGAAAAATAGATAAGTACCCTTGCACGTGTCACAACTCCCAAATCACATTTTAAGTTCTATTTTTCATCAGAAGAACATTTTGTATGTTCTCATACAGCCAATATAGAGAGAGGGGGTGAGGAGAAGAAAGAAGTTGAAGAGAACTTGAAAAATTTTGAGGGGTTTCTTGCCAACAACCAGGCCAAACAAGATTTTAACGACATCTATACAGGCGTTCCTACTACAAGAATTTCAATTTTTGGTAGGTAAGCCTTTGTCCCTTTGGGAATTCCACCTCAAGCCTGGTCTTTTTGCTTACTTAAGATGAATTTCCAACTTTCGGTGTAGATTACGCAGTTTGAATGCGAAATCCTGGGAGAAGATCATCAACCTTCAATCAATTGGCCAAAAAGTGACTATGCATGCACTCCCAAGGGCCTTATGTTGAGTTTGTGACAAGGAATTGGAGGCAACATTATCGTTTTAACCATGAAAAATTAGCGTTTTTAGCTGAGGCAGGGCAAATCAGTCGATTGGTGGCCAAAATTAGTCGACTAATCCTGACGGGCAAATTTAAAACTTATTTGCATGTGTTTGAATCCTAGCTCTAAACCCATTTTAGCCCACAAAAATTTGAAAAAATGATGACATCTTAAGGACAATCTTGTGTGGGAGCCTAATCAGTTCTAATGCTACTTTTGAGGGCCAATTTGGCGATGAAGCCAATTTAACTCCACTTTTGGAAAGCGTGGAAGAAGATTTTGGAATACCGACCAGTCATGTCAACAATTGAGCCTTTCGTGACTCATAGAGCAACAATTCAAGTATTACCTTCGAAATAACTAAAAAAAAAACATAATTTTTAGTGTAATGGAGTGAATTAGCCAATTGTTAAGGCTTATTGGTCAACTGATTTTCACTGACAGATTTAGAAAATGACTTGTATGTGGTTAAATTTTAGTATCGAGCTCATTTGAACCTCTGGACAGTGAAGACTTGACAACTTTCTGACATTGCTGACCTCGCATGCGTGATATATGGTTGTTAGTGACTTTTGAAAAATACAGGTACGGTTAGGTCATTCCCTAAGTACATTTAGAGCCCTTTGAGATTCCAATTATTTAGAATAATTTTAGAAAGAAAGAAGTGATAAAATGTAATGATAAATGGTGACACTTTACGGATATCAGTGTAATAAATAATTAGCAATAAAGTAAAAAGAACCATAACGCTACTGCATGACATTTATAAATTAAATCATTTTTGTAATAGGTGATTCGCCATTTAGACTATATGAGTCGTAAGATAGAAATACTGTTTTATGTCACTCTTAAACTTGCAACAAGATCGGAAATTTGGTGAGAGATGAATGATCATATCAACCATAAAAAGAAGATAACTTGTAAAATAAGGAGTAACTCGACTTAACAGAGAATCAACAGGCCTTTGAAACCCAAGAAAAGTGTTGATGACTTCGACGAAAAGAGACAATGACTTTGAGAAGGATTACATCGATAGTGACTGACCCTTCCTTGTGTAAGTGCAAACATAAGGGGACAAATAGTAGATTTGCAAAAGATATTAGAGATAACCTGCAAATAATTATGTGTGGAGACTCGAACGACGGCTTCCTCGGATAGACACTGATATACTGGTGCTAATAGAGAAATCATGCGCAATGCATTTAAATTGCAAGCAATTACGTATAGAATCTCAAGTGACAACCCTTGTATCATTGGTAAAGCTTGAGAATCTGTCTAGCGAAAGAATATGAGACAAACTAAAAATGGAAACAACGAGGGGTTTTATAATGAGGACAATTACACCAGAATAAAGAATTTCTATGAAGTATGAAGCGAAGCTGAGACAAAACCTAGTATAGACAGTTTCCTATCCATGAAGCCTGATCCAAAATAGAGACTGACATACCTTGATGTGACCCCAGCAATTGAATGAATAGAATATAGTGTGAATGGATGATCTGAACCTTATTATGTATGAAGCCCGATAGCATTATAGTGTAATTATTGTAAGATGTAGAGTTAAGCATGTATAAGTAATATACGTTAAGCACTACGCATTGCATTGCACTTATAATTATACCTACGAAAATGACAAATCTTGGCATATACAACGACCAGTAATAAACAACTAAACTAGTGAAAGAAATGGCATATCGTTAACTGTGCGAATCATGAAAACAACGAACCGAACAGGCAAATCAGAAGTACGTGAAGGCATAACGTGCGAATATTATAGAGATGCAAGGGTATGACGTAAATACATTCGAATTTGTGTCGTATAAGTATAAGAATGAGTATTGGAGAAACACGAGGTGGTGTTTTTGAACATATGCAATATTTGTGAGAAAATATGGCATTTTCTGAAAATAAATGATGGGCCTTACGAGTCACCTTTCCAAACTAAAACATACGATACACTCGGTACATTTACTAAAGTGGGGGACATACCTTCATTTAAGTACCATTTGGCTGTCTTGAGAGACTTCGGGTGTGGGGAGTATCTCTTTGGAAATCTTTAGGCATAAATTATTGTGCCCCAAATCCCGAAAACCCAGGAACCTGATTAGTTTTCCCTTCTAAAAGAAAAGAAAAAGAAAAAACAGTTTTGAAGAAAGGAAAAGAAAATGGAAAGCACACTAAACCGCCGCTTTTGCTAACATACATCTACATCATTCATATAAGGGTGTGCAAAAAAGGAAATATAAATATAGCCTGACAATGTATGTAATAATAACAACGACAATACGATTAAAAGTAAACATCATGTTTATAATATAATATCAAGCGAAATGCTTGTCAAAGTATGACATATTACATCTTGTTGTAGTCCGAATATATTTTGCCACTTGAGGCTACAACAAGCGGTAATATGAAAAAGAAAGTACAACGTCTAATACTATAACAACAACTAGGTCTTGATGAATAATAACAATAAGAATGAGGCTAAACAAAATACATCAAAAGTAAGGTTATAATCCTCAAAAGCATCTACAACAATGAACATCCGAGCAACTCTCAAGGACAACCATCACCAATCTCAGCACCTGCAACACATTATATACAAAGATATGCAAAAAGAAGAATGTACAAGTTAGATTACTAAATAATACAATAAATTAAATGCTATGTGATACATCAAATGTGTAAAAGTAAATCTAACACATCAAATGCAATATAATGCAATGTCGATATAATGCAATGCATCCACACACACGCTGAGAATTCTTACACGATAAGTATTAGACTCATCATCAATACACTGTGCCTCTATTATGCAAGTAATCAAAGTTGGTTGAATTTTGATAGTAAACAACGACGCCCTTCCTTCTACTTCCACACTCTCCAAACCAAACTTATTGAGCACATGCATCTTCTGCTACTCATCCACTTCCAAGCATGCAATGGAACACCGAATTTTACGACTCAATGCATCCGCAACTACATTTTCCTTCCTAGGATGATACTCAAGGTCAAAATTATATTGATCCAAGTATTCCATCCACCTCTTCTGATGTATATTCAAGTCATGTTGAGTAAACACGTATTATAGCTATTTATTATAAGAGTAGATCTCGAACTTCTCACCTTACAGATAGTGTCGCCAATACTTCAAAGCAAACACAACCACACCAAGCTTTAAGTCATACGTCGGATAGTTTTTCTCATAAATTTTCAACTGTCAAAATGCATAAGCTACCACTTTACCAACTTGCATCAACACGCAACCAATTCCCTCCTTCAAAGCAATATAATACTCGGAATACTAATCTTTCGCTCCGGAATGATCAAAATTGGAGCCGAAGTCAACAAAACTTTTAGAGTAAGGAAAGTCTCCTTTCACTGAGTATTCAACTTGAACTTCACACCCTTGCGAGTTAGCTTGGTCATCGGGGCAACCACATACAAAAAATCCTGAATGAATCGGTGATAGTATCCCATAAGACTCAAGAAACTACAGATTTCGAACACGAATTTTTGTCGTTCCCATTCAGTAATAGCCTCGACTTTAGAAGGATCAACCACCACCCTACTTTCTGACACCACATGGCTAAGAAAACAAACTTTGCTTTACCAGAATTCACACATATAGAACTTAGCATACAACTTATATTCCTAAAGCATCAAAAGAACAACTCGTAAATGCTCTTGATGTGCCTCTTTAGTAGGCAAATAATCAAGAATGTCATCGATGAATACGACAATAAAACAATCAAGATACAACTGAAACACATGGTATATCAAATCCATAAACACAATCAATACATTAGTTATACCAAACAACGTAACAAGAATCTTGTAGTGCCCATAACAAGTACATAAAGCCATCTTCGGTATATCATCATTTCGAACATGCAATTGATGATAACCGGACTGTAGATCAATCTTTGAGAAGAAAAGAGAACCTCACAATTGATCAAACAAGTCATCGATCCGAGATAAAGGATACTTATTCTTTACGGTAACGCGGTTAAACTTTCGATAGTCGATACACATGTGCATAGTGCCATCTTTCTTAGGCACGAATAAAGCCGAAGCACCCAATGTCGAAGTACTAGGCTGAATGAAACCCTTCAACTTCAGATTGTGGATCTGCACCCGCAACTCTTCCAACTCAGCTGGAGCCAAATGATAGACACAATCAATATCTGTTTAGTATCCGGAATCAGATCAATAAAAACTCGACTTTCTTCTTGGGAGGAAGCCCACCAAGATCTTAGGAAAAGATATCCAGAAACTCATACACCAAAAAAAAATATTCCAACCTAGTCATCATCTTATCCAAAATAAAAAGACTAGTTAACATACATGCTAGGCTAGCCTGAGCCTTATGAGCATATAGAAGAGAAGGCAATTGCTCCCCTTGATAATACACATCCATACCTGAAGCAGTTTTTATCGAAACCTGTCTCCACTCAATATCAATAATGGCACAAAAGTGCAACAACCAGTGAATGTCGATAATGGTATCAAAACCCAGCTTACCAAAAATAACGAAATTGTATTCAAAGATATAATCAGCAATAATTAACTCACACTTTCGATACACACTACTGATATGAAATGCGTTTCCCCCAGCGTATCGATAGAAAAATGAGTACTCAACTCTTTAATATCAATTGCAATATATGAGCAAAACGTGCACAAATTAATGAACATAAGGTCCCAATGTCAAACAACACATGCGCCTAAGTAGAAAGAAAAAGTAGTATACCTCGTACTACCGAAGGCTCTATCACATCTAGTGCCTATGGCAGGGTATAAGCATGAGCTTAAGATGTCTAGCCCTGCTGAAATCCCTCGCGAGTACTACCTCTACTACCACCACTGTGGGATGGTCTTGCACCTTGAACATAAGACACAGAAGGTGGAGGAATGCACGACATCCTTGAACAAGAAGAAGGAGCCAAAGAAGAAGCAGGTCCGCGAGAACCACTAAAAGCTGCAAAACCCCCAGGATACTACTGCATGTGCCCCTGGACCCCCACCACCTACACAACACCTCAGATACTTCGATTGCACATGTCCCTCTATACCACAGAGGCAACATATATGAGGTAAAGGACAATCTAGAGAAAAGTGGCCATACTGACTGCAACTAAAATATAAGGCATCACATTTTAAAAGCACGATAACATGTGTACAGAGAAGGAAATGATGTAACACTTTTGACGTCAGTAAAG